>PVKZ01002364.1:0-219686 GCA_004027375.1 Macroglossus sobrinus
GGATGGATGGATGGATGGATGGATGGATGGATGGATGGATGGATGGATGGATGGATGGGTGGATGGATGGATGGATGGATGGGTGGATGGGTGGATGGATGGATGGGTGGATGGAAAAATGGGTGGATGGATGGATGGATGGATGGATATTACTGCGCAGAGTTCTACTCCCTCGTGCAACAAACATTCAGCTGAACTCTTTGCTAGAAACTGGGGAGAACATAGTGAACAAAAAAAAAAAAAAGCCATCGACCTGTTTCCTCCAGAAGGTCCATCTCCTGGGACCCCCTTCAGTCCCCTTCTCACATTATCCATCTATCTTACATAGTGACGATGACTCAACGTGGATTTAGTATTGACACTGAAAGCTCTCTGAGAGCTGTGAGCCTGGCTGTCCTGCTCGTCAGCCAGCCAGCCCTGGAGGCTGAACGCTCGTGTGTGGCACAGAGCGGGGGCTCAGTGAAAATCTGTGGAAGGACAGGGGGAGGGAAAGAAGAAGTAAGAAGCCCAAGCACTCGGTGACGGAGATTAGGAAAGAAATAGAAGAGGCATTGAGACCAGACGACAAAAGCTTCGTCCTGAAGGATGAATAGGATTTTGCCCGGTAAAGGCTGCGGCAGCTACGGACAGAAAGGCCAAGGGTCCCGGGAGAACAGTGGTGTTCGGGGGGAAACTTCGGCGGCTTCTGGATTTAGACAGGTTAGTTCGTGGAGGGCCATGGATGCTTTGCCAAGAAGTCTGGCCTTTAGCCTGGAGGTGATCAAACACCACTGGACAATCTGAAACAGAACTGTGAGAGTCCAGGGCAGCTTCTGTCTCTCTGCTGGGGGTGATCAGCAGAAGGCAGAGGCCCAATTATTTCCGATCGCAAGTGCTCACTCAGTGGCACGCTTACAGGGTGGCAAGCACTGACCTTGCGATATTATATAATGCTTAAGAGCCCCCTCCCCGTCGAGTAAGGATTGGGTTCATTTGCCCGATGGTCACCTCACTCGGAAGCGAGCAAGTGAGATGGAGACTCAAACACTCTCTGTATTGTCAGAAAAAGAGAGAACGTCGGCTGAGTAAAGAAGACTGTCTACGTACATACACCTGGGAGAGGCTGGCCGACGTCAGTCCCAGCATAGCTCACGGGACCGAGCGCCTTCCGTCACCTGAACTCCTATTGGCAAGGACGGTACGGGGAACATATAAAACGTGACGTGGCTTTCAAAGGGTTTAGCAACAGCGCTGCCCAGAACATACCATAGAGTGACAAGGCAACACGTAAGCATTTTTCGGAAAACGCAAACGAAAAACAACGATAACTAACTATAGAGTGTCTCCGATTTTTCCAAAGCACAGAGCAGCTACTCTACGAACTTGTGTGTGAAAGGCTGGCTTTCTGAGTCAGTCGATGGGATAGTGGCGTCTTGTTTAAACACCGCAGCAACCCTGCGGGATGGGCCTTGTTTGTCCCCATGTGGCACATGAAGGATCTGAAAGTTAAGAGGGATGCTCAGAGCATCTGTCTATGTGTAAACAAGTCCCCTTACTTCAAATCCCAGGCTATTGCCTTGTCTCTTCGACGGTTTACCTGAGTCGCCTTAAAGTGGGTTGTGGTCTCTCTCCCTCCCGGCCCCCTGCCCTTGAATGAGTCACTTAACCTCTGCGTCTTTGTTTCCTCACCTGTGAGGGTGTGTACTGTCTCCCAAGGCCTATTCTGAAGACTAGAGGGAGACGATGTAAGTAAGGAATCTGGCCCAGGACTTGTCATAAATATGAACTTAAATGTGACTGTCCCCTGGATCCAGCCCCTCAGATGTCTGAATGTGATTTTGGAGAACCACAAGGAGGAGAGTTTTACTTTCTCCCTCTGTTCCTGTCCTTCATTCCTTTCTTCCTTCTTTTCTTTCTCTTTTTTTTTTCCAAGTCCACTCACAAAGAAGCAGCTTATTAGACAAGTAAATATGCACAAAGGCAGCTTAGAGTCAAGTCAGAAGTAACAGAGAGAAGGGGGTTGGGGAAGCAGGGGAAAGAGAGTATTTCCCAGCCTGGATTCTGCATCTGGAATCAGACAACTGAGGTCTTAGTGGGATACTTATGCACCTGTGCCTCGGTTTCGCCATCTGTAAAATGGGTGTGACACTCATGGTACCCACTTCCTGGTACCGTATGAAAACCTGAGGACCATGCCTACCTAGCACACAGGAAGTGGTCTGTAAATGCCGATTATGAAGACCATTCCAGGAATCTGAGACTGCTCATTACCTGGCTCAGAGGATTTGACCACGCCAGAGATTTCCAGCAGCCAAAGCCCTCGGACCCTCCATGAATGTCCTAAAATTATACATAAAAATCTCCCTGGCATGTGCTTAGAACCACTTTTCTCGGGAAAGAGGACTCAACGCTTGCTCCTAAAGGGATCTGGGATCCAAAGAGAATTAAAGCCGACCGCTGCCTGGATGACCTCTGATCTCCGAAAGTTCCGGAATGTCCCGTGTGATGCTCACCCTTTTGGACACGGTGTTCCAGAAGACGGACATGGTGTTGTTGGCGCAGTCTTCCCTCCAATCCGGGCAAGACGCATAGTTCATTTCTAAAAGACACAGTTTATAGACAATCGTCGAAGTGGAAAAGCAAGGGTCTAATTAAGCTCTCTGTTCTTCCCTCGCTGTTCCATCTCCACGGAGCCATTTTCCGAAGGCACCGCTGCCAAGACAGAAAGAGGGTGGAGAACGGACACGTCTTGACCTAATTTAACTAAGTTCCCCCTGAACCTCATCCAGGTCCTTACCTTACCCTCCAAAGCCCAGACAGGAACACAGTGAAGTGGCCAGCTCTGAGTCATCATTCTGGGAAATTGCAGCAAAAGCTCGTCTGACAGAGACAAGCTGCCATCATTATCCCCACAACCAGGAAACGCTGGAGATAAACCTAGACCGGTGTCCCCAGCCACCCCTCTGCGTCCTGCCCGCTCTCTTCTTCTGTGGACAGCTTTCCTCCCGTTCTCCCTCAGTCCCCACGCCCCCGGGCTCAGCTGGCCTCCGAGTCTTTCCGCACTCTCTCCATCAACACAGACTCAGGCACTCATGAGCGACAACAGAATACATACTTTCTGTGTCACTTCTTTCAAGGGTATCCGCCTTCACGCGCAAATATTTTTTTTTTGCAATTAGCTTTTTGACGCACAATTAACAAGTAAGATCGTAAGATAGTTCAAGTGCACGATGGGATGATTTGATATGCCTATCTACGTGGTGAGACGATTTCCCCAGGTGGAGTCAATTAACACACCCATGTCCTCACATATTTATCTCTGTGTGCGTCTGTGAGAGAACATACGGGTTCTCAACACATTTCAATTGCACAATACCCTGTTATCAACTACAGTCACCACGCCATATTAGATTCATGCTATTACTGCAAATGTGTGCCCTTTACCTACCTCTTCCTAGTTACCCCATCCCTGGCAACCCCTTTTCTACAGTTTCCATGAGTTCAAATTTTTTTTTTTTGATTCCACATATAAGTGACACCATGCGGTGATGGTCCTTCCCTGTCTAGCTTATTTTATTGAGCATAATGCCCTTGAGATTCATTGGCACCGTTGAAAAGGCCAGGATTTCCTTTTTCAAGGCTGAGTGATATCCTTCTGTATGTATACGTGTGTGCATGTGTGTGTATGTCACCATTTCTTTATCCTTTGCATTTGACTGCGCAAACATTTGAGTGTTAGGTAAAGAGATAGAAATTAGAAGCCCTGCCTTCAGAGACCCCATGACTAAACGTAGTTCAGGAGATCACAGAACGATCAGCTTTGGCAGGGGGCTGGTGCTCAACACCATTGGGAAAGGTGGATGTTGAACTTGAGTTTGAAGGATGAATAGGCGTCTTCAGGCAGAAGGAAGGTGCTCCATGCCGAGAGAGCAAGTGTGCAGACACAAAGCCGTGAAACGGCCTCCTGAGTTTAGATGGGTACCCCTGGAGCAGACGCCAGGAGGAAGGGAGTGATGGAGGGTGAGGCCCAGGAAAGACAGAGGCCAGGCCGTGCTGTGGAATGTAGACTTTGTCCTAGAGGCACGAGAGAGCTGTTCAGGTGTTAGCTTAGAGACAGAAACAACCCCAACGTGCTGGCCAGAGGGCTGCTTAGCCTGGAGAGGGGAGGAGTGATCGGCGAGACCTTTACGGCAGTCTGGGCGAGAAGGAGGGTGAGCGAGCGTGCTGGGCTCGGGTGGAAGTCACGTCTTAGAAAACAACGCAGGGAAACATGAGTCGATATAAAGGATGCTATTTTACATCAGCCTGAGTTGTCGCTGGGGCAACTCAGCAACAGGTGGCGCCTGGGGCTCCTCCTTCTACACCGACCTGTTTCCTACCAGAGCTCAGGGCTCCTGCACCCCACCTGCCCCTGGATGGGGCGAACAGCCCCGACCCAACCCTCACCGGAGGAGCCTGCGTCTCCGCACCACTTGAGACCGTCGGCCATGTAACCCAGCAGCGTGTCCTCCAGCGTAAACATCTCCCGCTGGACCTCGGTGTACTGATGCGCCAGCTCACTGGACCTGCTCCAGAAGAGGGTCTAAGGGAGAGTAAACGCCACCCAGTAAGTCTAAGCGACAACAACAGCAAACCCACATATTCTTAAATGAAAGAGGAACATGGACAACGCTAGAGCAAACCACACAGAGTCGGGGTGTCGAGTGCCTCGCTGCTTTCCGTGTGTGTCAGTGAGAGAGGATGTGCGCGTGTGTGCACGTGCATGTGCGCATGCATGTGTGTGCACATGCATGCACGTGTGTGCATGTGCATGTGCGCATGCATGTGTGCACATGCATGCACGTATGTGCACGAATGTGCATGTGTGTGCACGTGTGTGGTGTGCACGCATGTGTGCACTGTGTGCGTGCATGCACGTGTGTGTGCATGTGTGCATGAGTGTGCCTGTGTTCATGTGTGTTCATGTGTGCACGTATGTGCATGAGTGCGCGTGTGTGTATGTGTGCATGTGTGTGCATGAGTGTGTGCGGACACATGCATGTGTGTGCATGTGTTCATGTGTGTATGTGCACGTGTGTGGTGTGTGTGCGTTGTGTGCATGTGTATGTGTGCGCGTGTTTGTGCGTGTGTGCACGTGTGCATATGAGTGTGTGTGTGTGCGTGTGTGCGTGTGTGTGTACGTGTGTGTTCTAGGTCCCAGTGTAAGATGAGCTTATTATTCTGGGTTGCAGTAAAAAAAATGTCTGAAAGCCACTGATTAGAATCTTATACTAAACAAAGGTCGGACCACATCTGGAGAAGGCATGAGGAAGTCACGGGATGCTGAAAGCTAGCTGCAAAATAATTTTGTCTATGGGCTATTTTGTGGGGGAAGTGGGGTTTTTTTTAATTCTTAAAGAGCTCCATAACTTCCTTTCTCAAATCTCCCCCTTAGTCCCACAAAAATAAAAATAGAAAAGAAAAGAACAAATACAGTGAGTTTTTCCAGGGTTTCTTGTAAAGGTCAAAAAGTCAAGTTTCAGAATCCCATTCTTCTGCCCCAGGGGTCTATTAACTCTGCAGCGGAGATGACAGAGGGCGTGGCCGGCAGCCCGGGCCCAGAGTCACCCTGTTTCATGAAGCCCAGCATCACTACTGATTAGGCACTGACTTAGGACAGCCAAAGCACCACTGAGCCTCACTTTCCCCCTCTGTAAAAGGATAACCAATGAGGACCTCCTCCGATGCTAAAGAGATCAAAGGAGACGATGCAAATAAGGTGCTGATTCCCCCGGAAGGGACACAGGCGCTCCTTCAACAAGCGTCGCCTTGGGGTGAATTTACCAAGCGGTCCTTCTGTGTCGGGCCTTGTGCTTGGTGCATGAAGGCGCTCAGAATAACCTCAGCTCCCATGGCGGGATGAGAGGCTGTAACACGGCTTCGAGGTGATCGGAGGCACACTGAATGTTCTCCTCAGATGCTGACTTCAGAGAAGGTGTGTGTACTCCATTACAGAATTCTCCCAGGACAATCGATGTGGGAAAGCCCAGACTTCTCAGGGTCCAAATCTTGTGCCATTAACATTTCAGCCGATCACTTTCAGGACTTGAGCGATCACGGGTCACCTAAAAGCACCCAGCCCCAGCTTTCTCAATTGGGACACGGGGATGCTGGAACACCGACCTACCTGTTCCCCAGGATGGCGGAGAACGCCCTACAGGGGAAGGTTAAGAGAGCCCCTTGTAAGCAGACAAAGGCACTCTGCAAATGCGAATCGTCGTCATTGCTGTTGTTGTCATTGTCACCATCAGCTGCAGCAGTTAGAGGACAGTTCTGGGATGATATGAGGTTCGGGCATTTTTGTTTGGCTTGGACTTGGTTTCATGCCTGATTTTGGACCAAGTGTCCTTTCCTCTTTCTGTATCCCCATGTCTCTCTCTTATCTCCCTTCCCCTAAGTCCTAACAATATCCTGGTCTCCCCTGGGAACCCCACAGACTCCACCTCCACCAACACACGTCTCCCTCCTAATGTCCAGAGTTTCTCCTCTTCCCCGATCCTGGTTCACATTTGGCCCTGCGACCTCTTCCCTCCTCTGGCTTTCTGCCTCCGTTTACAATCAGCGACTTGTTCTGGTTACCTTGTCGCAAGGCACGGTTTGCTCCGTCAGCTTCATCAGAGGCTGATAGTCTGCTTCTGTGCCGCCACAAGGGTCCTTCCAAAGCACTGCGCGCGTGAACGCCTCCACTATCTGTTGGCAGTCCTTGTCCCTGTGTGACGAAATGTGAAAAAGAAAATAAATTGTGGGTAATTAGATTTCAAACGTATTTTTGAAGCATAATTACCTCCCCCCCCCAAAAAAAAATCTCATGTGGGAAGAATTTCCTGAATGCCAAGCAAGTCGTATATTTCATCTCATCTAAGCTTTACGACGTGTGAATGAGCGAGCATCACACTCCATGCCCTCGGTTGGAGCTAACTCTCTAGTCAGAGAGACAGACGGGACACAGACAAGAAAATAAGGTAACAAAATAAGTGCGGACGATGGTCAGCCTGCCGGAAACCAACGGGGACCCGGGGTGCAGGGCCGGGTCAGGAGCTGGACCTGGGGATGGGAAGACGAGGCCCTTCTTCGTTCCCTTCCCAGCCTGTCCCTCTGTCCCTTGCAGAGCACAAGCAAAATAGGTCAATCCACGGGGTCTTCTGCCTTCCTGGCTCAGACCTGCTTCCCCCATAAGCCAAGGAATCAGAGAACACTAGCCCAGGTGGCCCACGTCCTTCCACAGAAGCCACCTGCCCCCCTGCTCTTTTGGGGACAGGAAACAGGGGAAAGCCCCTCTGTTTAGGGTAGAGATAAAGGCCCTGAGTTGGGCTACCTGTCTGACCTGTGGCTCTACCAGTTCTGCTCTGCGTCCTTGGGAAAGTCACTCAACCTCTCTCTGCCTCGGTTTCCTCCTCTGCAAAGCATCAAGACACAGATGTTCTGGGATTGAACATGTTAAGAGCCTTTGGGACATGGCTCAGCACAGAATAGGGGCTCGGTCGATATTGGCATCATACTTCCTTCCTTTGATTTGTGCCCCTTGCTCGGGCCTTCCTGGCTGTGAGTGCCACACACAGGCAGCAGAGGTGGGTGCGGCCCATGCCTCAGTGGCCAGCTTAGGAATGTGGCTCATCCCAGCGGTGCCCTGAAGGAAACGTACAGTCACTATGCCCCACACCTGGGGCGGTGAGACACACGGGCGCTCAGGGTAGGATCCAGGGCACAAACCTGGGCTGGACAGTGATACCCCTGCTTCTTCCCTTGGCCACATGCAATACGAGTTTCTCTTTGCCCTCAGTTTTGGATGGGCACACACCCTCACTTTAGTAAGAATCAGCCTAGAAAATGTGACAGCTTTGCTATGAAACAGCCACAGAACAAAATTCCAGGCCAGTCACCCACTAGCCAGGTGGGCCAAGTAATAATAACAACAAAAATTATAACAACAATGACAGGTGGCAGTGACTGAGAGCTTAATATGTGCTTCACATTCTTGTCTCATTTACCCTCCTAACCCTTCCATAAATAAGTATGTCAGGATTTGAGTGAATAAGACCCAAAATAGTAGGGACTTAAATAGGATAGCATTTCACTTCCGGCTCATACATCAATCCGGAGAGGCCAGTAAATGAGACTGGTGTGAAAATTCCACATGTCAAAGTGGCTGCTCTGGTTCCAGCCATCGCGACTACATTCTAGTCTGCAGCAAAGAGCAGAGAAAAGAAAAATGAAGAGAAAGGAGAAGAAGAGGGAGGAGTAGCAGCATAGTAGAAGATATTCTTACTACTTGTTCTTGTCTCATTTGCTAAAATGTCGTCACAGGGCCACCCCTCGTTGCGAAGGCAGGATGAGAAACACAATCCATAATCCTGACGGCCACTGCACATATGCAGTTGAGGTTTTAGTTCTAGAGAAGAAGGGACCTCTCTGCAGGTAGATGCCACCATTTCCCCATTTTACCCACGAGGGAGAAACGTTAAGGCTGTGGATTTAAGCGACTTGCACGGGGCGACACAGTCTGTCAGTGGAGAAGCAGGACTGGACCCGAGTCTGTGAGGCTGAGGTGAGGGCAGGCTCCCAGCACATTGCTTATCCTATAGCCTTCCAAGGCGGGCTGTTCAACACCTCCAGCCTCAGTTTCCCCATCTATAAAAGGGAGGTCATAGCGCTTCACTCACGGCAGATCTGTGAGGATAAAATGGGGTGACACATGACATGCGCCCGGCTCCCCGGAGGTTTCTCTTCATGGATGCCTCTCCCTTCCCCAGCTGGCACAGAACTGACTTCAAAAACTGTGCCACAAAACCACTGTCCACCTGGCTTTCTTCAAACATTAAATATTTTGTTTTAAAAAGTTATTACATTATGTTCTCTGCTATCAGTCAAAATTTATGGGGCATCACTATGGCAGGTTCAGAGAAAAGGGTTTGCTGGCTGTTTCACTTTAGGGGGGGTCAGGTTTTAATTCCAGGCATTTAATGCAGTGGCCTCCACAGGAAGTTCCCGCTCCAGACGCCAACGCCCTCTGAGAAGGCTTCCGCCTCGGCCCTCAGCAGCCTCTGCAGGTCTCGAGGTGGACAAAGTGTGGAGGGAAGACATCTCCCTGAGAGGGAAGAACGAGAGAAACTTCCAGAACAAAAGATCTGGCAGGAAAGAGACATTCACATGCCCGGACACCCCGATACCAGATGCTTTCATGAGCAGATTCTCATTTAACCACCAAAACCTTGATCGAGTCTCGTCGAGAACCACAAACCTCTGACACTGTGTTCATATGCCCCCGAGGCTGAGACCCTAGTTCAAGAAACAGTAAGAGTTCAAGAAAACCCAGGTGAAAAAGTCACCACAGCCCCTTGTTTAGAAGGAGCAGAGTTTCAGATCTTTAGAGAAACAGACTTCGGAAGAGTTTACAACTCGACCGTCTTCCCTTTCTCTGTCTTAGAGACCAGAGCCTCTTGTGTACCCCACAAATAAGAGAGAAGGGGGAAAGGCAATGAGAAGTTTGGGGCATGTTTTATGAAGCTACTTGTCATCCTTAAAATCAGAAGTAAACATTTCGCCCTGAATGTGTAAGTCAGCCTTTGTATTGGCATAAATATGCATGTGTGTGTATCCATATATACACATGCACACATATATATGTAAATATACAGAGAAATTAGGACAGCAGTGTGCAGAGATGTCTGCAGTCCTCATTCATACGTGACATCACAGAAATAAGCCTCAAATTCACAAGTCTGGCTCTAAAAACAAGTGCCCTTGATTTATTAGCTCTTTGCAAATCTTCATTTTTATCCCCCCGGGGCAGAGCGTAGTTCCATCAAATCAAACGATCGCCCAGCCAAAGGTGCGTTGAGTACGTGGGCTGGTTTCCAGCAAACAGAGGGCCTTAGGAATTCCTGTGTATGTCCCGTGGAGACAAGGTGGATCTCTCCGACTGAAGAAGCCACAGGGAGAAGACATCAGACCTTTTTTTATCATCAGTGGTTCCTCCGTTCCAAAATGAGAGGCCTTAGCTGTGACACCCTGCGAGACGTGTGGCTTGGGATGGGAATGGTGAGGTGGCGACCGTTCGCCCGGGGGCTCAGCCCCAGAGCTCGGTCTGCGCTCCTGGCCCGTCCTCGGGGACCTCCTGAACCACGAGGGCTGTTGAGCGTCACCTGGTCCCATGGGTCACAGCTCTGGCCACACTTGACGGCCACCTGCGGAGCTTTGGAGAAGACACTACATCTGGACTCCAGACACAGCAGGGCAGGACGGGGACAGGGGAAAGAGAGCAGAACCTGGATTTTTTTCCAAAGCTTCTGTCCCCACTTTCCTCCCAGGCCCTGGACATTGTCCTTTCAAGCTCTGTCTCTGCGAAGGTGAGTCTCATAGCCACCTCAAGGAAGGGGAGTCTTACAGTGATTTTCTTTTTGTCACTGGCTTCTTTCACGTAGCATAATATCCTCCGGGTTCCTCCATGCTGTGGCATGTGCCAGAACGTCCTTCCTTTTTAAGGCTGAATTACGGTCCATGGCAGGTGCATACCACATTGGCGCGTCCATTCATCCATCGTGGATGGTTGGGTTGCTTCTTCCACTTATTCTTTCTTTCCACAAATACCCACCTAGGACCTGCTGGAGCCCGATGATAGGCACAGGGCTCTAAAGATCAGTGTGCACTGTGTCTCTCCTGAAGACACTCAGATCAGAATACTGGGCAGAGACAGAACACAATTCATTACAGTTACAGTGCTGGTGACCTGCCCACGCCACCGAAACTTGAAAACAAACAGACGAACATTTTCTAATTCTATACTATGGAGGAGAGAAACAGCATTAAAAAACAAAACAGACAAAACAGACAAAACACACACACACACACACACACACACACACACACACACCTTAACTAAACGTTTATCAGTGTCCTCGTTTGGAAAATAATTTTTTGATTGTTCGCATCCCCGGTTGTTGTGAGATGTAAAATTTGTCCATATGTGTAATTGCTGTGGGTTTCTTTCTGACCACTTTCTGGCTTTGCTTCCTCCTTCGGTGGGTTCCAGAACAATTAGAAATGTGTAGCCAAGAAGAAGAGGTATGCCTCCACCCAGCGGGATATAAAACAGCCTTTGGACAATGTTTGTACAAAGCTTGAAATCACTTGGGGAATGTTTATTTTACAATAAGCGAAAAAAAAATAGACCTCAACGGACAGGAAATAAAAAAAAAAAAAAGGATGAGCATTGTCACACTGGTCACTGGGGTTGTCTCTGGGAGGAGGAGTAAAGGGGAATCATCCTATATCTTTCTGTATCTGCATCATTCTGTTTACACCAAAAATGGATTCATATATGACCTAAGTAATCTAAAAAAGGGGAGGTAACGTTTGTAATTAAGGATATAGTATGATCACAACCCATTTTTTAAAACTGAGAAAAAAACCCCACAGTAATCAAAGCGTGTTATAAAAATAGTTCTATCTGGTTGCTAGGAGTATAAGAATTGCTTTGTGAGCTTCTCGTCCATATATTTTGAATTTCTCCATAATAATAGGGATCATAACAAAATTTTTTTTTCTTATTGAGTTGCTCGAGCAATTAGACCAAACGTTTAAGAATCGTGGAAGGTCTCAGCATGGGAACACCTCAGGCCCAAGCCCCCTTAGTTGTCACCTGTTATTTTCGTGCCTTTCCTCACCTCTCTTGGCTAAAAGTGTCTATTCTCATCCCTCATCCTGAACAAGGCAAGACTTAGTGTCTACACCCCCTTCTCAAGGCCTAATGATGTCAAACAAGGGGTGAAGTAGGGGGTGGGGGGTAGGGCTGCAGACTTCCTCCATGGTGCTTTGTCCCCACTTTGAAGGCCTCCTTGCATCCCTGAGCAAGGCTGCATTGTCCAATCACCCCGCAGGCATCACAGATGGTACCTGGAATCAAACTGCGTGAGAAACATCAAGGAGATGGGTAACGGAGAGACCCGGCCGAAGCAAGGCGAGGACAGCACATGCTGTGTGGCCCCCCTCGGTCCTTCCCGCCTCACTGTATGGGACACACCCTTTCTGGCCCAGAGTAATAGATGAGATCCCTAGGCGATCTCTGGTAGGGCTCCTCAGACAGCTGGAGGGATTAGAAGCCATGAAATGGCTTCATTTGATTCCCCAGAGAGCACTGCAGTGTGCATGGTTTTCCAAGGACTCCTGTTGCACAGATTCCGACTTTATTTCCTAGAAGTAAACCCGTTAACCAAAGGCCTCCCGCGAAGGGTACTCGAGAGGTAGGTCTTTTTCTTCTAGCAAACACCATTAGTCGACCTATGCAGAGGTCAAGTTGACTAGGGAACGGGGCCAGCTCACTTGCCTTCCTTTCTTACCCCAGGATCGTCCCTCTTCCCAGATTAAGTCAAGGCATCACGTGGTCCGGCTGCGTTCGCTCCTCCCCCCGGGACCTGGAGCGCACAGGTGTGGGGGTGTCGGTAACGAGGCAGAGAAGAAACACAGGCCCTGGCACTCAGGCGCTGTCCCGGCTCGCAGGGAGGCCTTGGTGTTCTTCCACCGAACGCAAGGACACCGACGTCGTGTGACCACGATGTGCACAGACAAAAACAATGTCCAGACCAGACAAACAGACAAACAAAATGACCAAACGTTCTTTCATTATAGCTAACATGAGTGACTGCTGCTTCTTCACCAATTACAGGCTCAGCTTCGCTGAGGCCTCGGGGGTACAATTTATTAAGATATCCTCTCTTAGAATGACCCCCATCCCCTCTGCTTCCTGGCAGCATCCACATAAAGCCAGCCTCCGTGAACGTTCCCCCAAATCTCATAAAACAAGCCCAAATCCTGTAAGTCCTTTCTCGCATCTTTGAACAGGACCCTCCCCTCCCCGCATGGGTCCCCATAGTGAAGGCTCACTCTCCCTGCGAAGGGCCAGAAACCCATCTTATTCAATTGCAGGGTGCTCCTGGTGGTCTCGGGCCGGGGGCTACCCATGGTCACCGGCAAGCTTGGACGAGACGTGAAGAATCAGCAAGCCTTAATCAGTGCTCCAGCTCGCTCGGCGGAAGCCCCACGGCAGCTTCTGGAAGGCCCGACTGGTTAATAAGAAAGTTCTGGTGTTGAGCTGGAATCTTAGTCCGGTAGCAGTGTTCTGCTTGCCGTGTGGGCTGGGCACAACCGTCAGGGTTCAAGGTCAATGGCATGGCCTCCCCTTTCCTACCAGTCTGCTCACTTACCCTATCTCCCATGAGTCATTCTCTCTCACCTCTCACCCCTTCTCCCTACCGATGGCCCACCCAGGGGGGTTGTCTCCAGGTGCTGGAGGCAGGAAGCAGTAACAGGAGGAAGGAGGAGTGCTCGCCAGGTGCCGATGCTTAAATCTCACTCTAGTCCTCTGGGGAGGGTGCTGTCGCCCCCCGTTTTGGGCTCCCGAAGCTCAGAGTGTTTTGTAACTTGCCCAAAGCCAATGAGTTAGCCAGTGGCAGAGCTGGCTTCCATCCCTCGCTGTGCTCTTTCTCCTAAACAATGCTGCCCCCTACAGGAAATGTAAAATCATGGCCCTATCCCCAGAATGAGGTTGAAACTTGCAAAAATGACGCCCGAAGACTTCACCGAGGCTGTCGTGTCCCTAGATTGCATGAAAAGCGGAAGACCAGCCATGGGGCACGTTTGTTCCCAGGTGACAGGATAGCGTGAATGGGGGAAGAGAGGAGGGGATGTGGCAGAAAGGGTTGCCTCATGCCATAAAGTCTTAGGCTAAGGTGAGAAAAGCAGGTTTGTTTGGTGGTTGAATCCATTTTGTATGGTGTCAGCCGACCTCAGGGCTCACAACGCTATGCCGTTGCATCTCTCTGAGCCTACACCCTCCTCCAAAAAATCTATATTTCTAATCCCGGTCCATAAAGCAACATCGCCGCCTTCATCATGCGTTGCTCGCCAGGGAAAGCTCTCACACCCTCAATCCTCGCTTAGATCTCAAGTGCTGAGGACACTCATTCCATGAATTTTCCTGCTGTCAAGTCCTAGAAGTGCCGGGTTGTCTTGGCCCAAAGAAAATAAACAAGTTAACTCAGTTATTTCTCAAATCTGAGGCTCCCGCAGCCTGTGCTGAAGGTGACGAGTGCCACCTTGTGGGAGAAGTGAGCTACGGGTGAGATTCGCTGAGGCGCTTAGAATTTTCTAAGCAGTCTTACAGTCAGAAGACTCTTCAGGCCAAAGGAAAGCTTAGGAATCATGAATTCATTAATAAGGCAAATATGTATTCAGAATCTACTATGTGACAGGCACCTGTATGAACAGAACAGACAAGGGTCCCTATCCTTGTGAGAGTTTAGGTTCTATCAGGGCAAAACTAACAATAAACAAACAACAACAAAAAAAAAACATAATAAATAAAGTCTAGCGTATCCCAGAAATGTTTAAGTTCTTTGGGGCAAAAAATAAAAATGGAGTATAACAAGGGTGTCAGGAGTGATCCAGAAGGAGGTGGCAATGTTTGGCCTTCAACGGGGTGAACAGTAAGTGACATTTGAGCCAAGGATGGAAAGAAGCAAAGGACTTTGTTAAAGAGACAACCAAGGGGACAGCATTCTGGGCAGAAGGAACAGCCACAAAGGCTCTGAGGCCTGATACGTTCAAGAAACAACAGAGAAGCCGATGTGATTGGAACAGACGAAAATGAGGTCAGAAAGACAATGGGGCTTCATGAGCCATCGTGAGGATTTTAACTTCCACTTATGCACTGAGGAGCTAGAGAGGATTCTGAGCACAGGAGGTACATGATATGACTTAAGTTCCCAAGGATCTCTCTGGTTGATTTGTTGTGTATAGTCTGAAAGGGGAAAAGGATAAGGGCAGGTAGACCAGTAACCTAGGCAAGTGCTGCTGATGACCTGGACCAGAGTGGTGGCCGTGGAGATGGTGAGAAGTGACAGATTTTGGATTCACTGTAAATTTACGAATGTGTTGAGTGTGGGGTGTTAGAGAAATAGGGCATCCATGATCATTTCAAGGTTTGGAGTCTGGGACACTAGAAGGATCTGGGATGCAGAAGGCTTTGGGTGGACATGGCATCGGTCCGGGAGGCCAGTTTGGGGCACATTGAGATAATGTCTACGAAACATGCAAGGGAAGCTGTGGGACCAACAGGTGGATACGTGAGTTTGAAGTTCAGGAGAAATAAAGTCACGAGATTACAGGAGGTCAGCACCCAAAAGACAAAGACGAGGAGGTGACCAAGGATTGAGCTCTGAGACATTTGAACGTAAGAGGTCGGGAGGAAGAAGCAGCAAAGGCTGGAATGGTATAACCAGGGACGCAGGACCCAAAGCAGACGAACAGGTTATGCTGGCAGCCCACCGAAGAAAGCAGATCACGCAGGAGGAAGGGGTCAGCTGTGTCACATGCTCTTGATCGATCGAGGAGTACAAAGGCTGAGAACTGGCATCTGAATTCTCGCTGAGGAAGTCACGTCAAGAGCTGTTTTCATTTCCCAGCGAAACGGGGAGAGGAAGGGTGTGACTATCTTTTTTGTTATTGATTCTTGGTGGTTGTTTTTTTTTTTTTTCTTTCATGTCAGATAGTGTATTTTGTGAATTTACTTAGGGAAAGAACTTGGGAAATACTGCCTCTATGCAAACATATTGTAAATGTATCGTTAAGAAGGAAATACCCCCGAATTTGTCCTTCATGCCCTCACTCTGCATCCTCATTTCAAGCCGGAGTGGGTCTGCTCCTGTAATAGTAAGTGAGCCAGTTCCTTAATAATTATCTATTGAAATGAAAATCATCTTGAAACTGTAAGGCAAAACAAATTGGCAAAAAAAAACCTTAATGCTGAGGTTTGAATCATTCTGTGACAGTTTCTTGTAAGCCCTTATTTCAACTTCTTGTACTCATTAACATCTATCGATCATTATTATCATATCCAAATGTGATAAGCATGAACTTGTAAAGCATATTTATGTTAATAAAATACGACTTTATATTTTATGTTTTCATTCCTTTTTTTTTTTTTCAATAAGTACAGAATGCTTCCTATGTACTTCCTAATACTATGCCAGGCAGAGTATTAGGTATACTCTAAGGATACAGCAGTTAACAAGATACACACGGTCCCTGGCCTAAGCTTTCAGTTCACGGGGAACCAGTGACTCACCAAGCAATAACGATAAAATGAATTGTGAGATTGCTGAGGGAATGCATCACCCTGGGACCCACTCCTGTTGGATCTTTTTGCAGTTATATCTAAGATAAACATGCAAATGCCTCTCACGTGATGACCATGTGATCTCTGGCTATCTCTTACCTCACATTGTTCTCGTCTGCCTTTGACAGGCTATGTGCAAAAACTGTCCTTCTCTCCATTCCTCAAGCACATCGAGCTTGTTTCTCTCTAAAACTCAGGGATACAATATCAACATTCCAAACTTAAAAACATTCCTGCACACTGGCAACAGTTAGACAATATTTTTTTAATTTTTTAGAAATTTATATATATATGTGTGTAAGATGAGGATAAAGGTGAGCTCTGATCCATTATCACTGGTGTCCAAGTGCATATAAACAGAGACATTTGGACACAGAGAAAAACACACACAGAAGGAAGGCGAGGAATGCCAGAGGCTTCCGGAACGAGGAGGGAGGCATGGGACAGATTGTTCCTCACGGCCCTCAGAAAGAACCAATTCTTCTGCACCTAAATTCCACAATTCTGGACTGCAGAACTGTAGGACAATAAGTGCCATTGTTTAAGCCACTCAGTGTGAGATGCTTCATTATGTCAGCTGTAGCAAACTATTGAGTCCAGTAAAAGTAAAGACAGCATATTCTATGACTTAGTCATTCTACCTCTAGCTAAATACCTCAGGGAAAAAAACATATTCCCAAGTTGATACTTACATTTTTAGCATCATTTATGCCAGCAAAAACTGACGAGGGGATAGACCAGTAAATGGAGGGTGTGGCCATTCAGTAGGATACTAGGCAACAGTTAAAATTCATAAACTAGAGCTGATATATCAACATGGTAAATCTCTTATATAATTCAAATTGCCAAACTATACTGTTAACTGACAAAAGCGAAGTTAACAGTACAGCAGGGCAAAAACACAAAAGGAAGACAAATTAAACTGCAGTAACATCTTCCTTATCAGATCGATAAAAATCAGGAAGTTAGAAAATAAAAAACATAAATAAAAAAAACAAATGAAAACAACCCGTGTAGAAGGTATGAAGAAACAGAAACTCTCTTTGCCTCAAGAAGAGAACTGCCTCAGGAAAAAAAAAAAAAATTGGCTATGTTTTCAAAATTAAAAGTGATATATCTTTTAACTTAGCGATTCAACTTATAAAATTCAATCTAAATGTTCACCAGTACAAGTCTAGAATATGTTCAATCCATAAAATAGAATACTATGTAATCTAGAATGAGAAATACACTGATAATCAAGATATATTAAGTGTGTGTGGGGGGGAAGTGACACAGAGGAGAGAATGTATGTGGAAAAATATATATTAATATGTGCCTATATATTCAAAGAAAATTTCTGGAAAGATATGGAAGAAACAAGTAGCATTATTTGCCTCTGAGAAGAAAGAAAAAGAAATTGGGGAGAAGAGGTATTTTGATTTTGTTTCTGTAACATGTTATTCCTTTAAAAAAAGAAAAAGAATCTGAAGCAAATATGGCAAAAATGTATTCTCTGTTAATGTTACATGATGAATAAATAGATATTTGTAATATCATTCCATGGGCATTTCAGTGTGTTTAATATTTTCACAATTGAACATTTTTCATTTAAAAAAATGAGAGGAAATATTGACTGGGGAATAAGAACCGTGGAAGAAGAAAAAACGAGGTCTCTTCAGTGGGAAGAATGGGGACAACTAGACCTGGCGAAAACAAAAGTACAGGTGTCCGCTGTGAACAGATATGTTTATATCCTTCAAAGTACCTTTCAAAAAAGTTTTACCCAAAAGCATTAAAACGCAAAAATTAGTCTACAAAATGTGATCAATAAATCAACTGATCTTGAACCCGAGTCTCAAACGTTCTTCTGGAGTGTTAAACCTCTCCCAGTTTCGATTGCATACTTTTAGTCTTTCTTTGCTCGCAAAGAATCCCCAGGAGATTTAGTTACGCCAGTGTTGACACTGCTCTAGAGAAGTTAATTCATAAATAAACTCTTACTCCTAGGAGTCAAGACAATGAAGAAAACGATTTTATTATGAATTTTGCAATACCGAAACTATGAGTTGCCAAAGACAGAAATGACTTCATATTTGCTTTTTAGTCATAATCAGAGAAAAGAAACATTTAAATAATATCGAGGCAAATACAGGTCATGGACAAGTAAAATATGCCTTGGGAGAATTTCTCATGTCCTTTCAAATCAAGCTTTACTAATTGCTTCAAAACATCCCAATACTAAATATGTAGATAACTTTCTACCATGTGGATGTATCATATTTGATACATTCTAGTAAGAAATGCAAAACTGAGCTTAGCAATTTTTTTAAAGGTCAGATTATAGAAGCAATTTGAATTTTGTCTGTAAAACTATGGTGAGGCCATCATTTTGAGCAGGTATAGATCTTTCTTTTGTGGATACCCTTACTTTTTCTTTTATTGTGGCATTCCCCATTCTTTAGAATTCCACTTTGGAGTTAAGTGATTTTGTATTTTTTCTGTATTTTTGTATTTTCCCCTGGTGTTCTACAATAGGCATGTTTCACTTTTATAATTAGAAAAAAAATAAGAGTCATTGAAAAGAATAAGAATGTTATTTTCTTGCTCTATTTATTCTTCAAATTTACAACCTCCATTTTCATTTTCTTGTCTTCAAAAGGAAGATTCTTATTATCCCCTTGTTCCAGAGCGGATTTTTACCAGTGATACTTTTGCTGAGAAAGGTAATCCCTATCCCCACTCAGATCAACTACAAAAATATGTGAATATAATTACTCCTCCCCTTCTAAATGGAGTCTTTAAAACACATGCACACAAGCAGAGAGAGAGAGAGAAGAGAAGAAATTCTTGATTTCATCTATCATTCAGTTTCCTGTCTTGTTCTCAGCATCCTGTATCTATTTTTTTACCATCTTTTATTTAAGGAAAACTTTGTCTTGGTAATTTTCTGACATTGCTAATGGATTCCTTTAATGATAAGAAAAAAAATGCCTGACCACTTCTAAACTCATTTATTGCAGGAAAAACCCTCTCACCTGATCCCTGCTTAACTGAGGCACTGTGTAAATCAGCACTCTCTAGTCTCTGTATCTGCCTGTCCTCTACATAGTGAACAGGCTACGCTCTAGTATATCCAGAATCTCTCATTTCTACTAACTTGGTTACTGACCATGTTTACAAATATGTTTATGCTTTTTAAAAATTACATTATCTAACTAAGTTGTACATAAATGACTTGGATACATGGAAAAAGAAAAACTATTTTCACTAAGTTAAATGTCTTATAATAATGATCACAGGTGGCTTACTTAAAAAATGTTACTAGGTTTGATACTGGTGAACCATTTGTAGAGGACCACAAGAAACTGTAGAAATCTACCCGTATCCTTTACAGAGATGACTTCTCAGCCTACTTTAAAGAAGTTGCCGCTCAAACAAGCCCCAATTTCTTCCATCTTACACCCCACCTTATCCATCCAGCTCCTTTCGAGTAAAACTCTTCCTAAGAGTTGTCTGTGTACACAATCTCCAATTCCTCTCTTCTAATTTTTTTTTCTTGAATCCATTTTGGATAGACTTTCATTACTAGCAGTCCTGTAAAACTGATCTTGTCAAAGACATCAATCCTTTGGTCAGTTTTCCAGTCTTCATCTTCCTGGACTAGTCAAAATCACTTGAAAGAGCTGGTTATACTTCTTCCTTATGAAACATCTTCCCTGGAATTTCTACACGCTATCAACTTCCACATTTTTATCTCCAGCCCTTACCCCTCCCTGGTATTCTAGACTGTCACGAGCCAATTTCCTAGTCAACATCTCGACGGCAGTAGACATTGCAAAACGAATACAAACAAAACCAAACTACTCATGCATTTCCCAACTTGCTTCACCCAGGTCTTTCCACTTTTCATAAATGGCAATTCATTTTTCCAGTAGCTCAGCCTCAGATTCTTGGAATCCTTGTGATTACTTCTTTTTTCTTTCACACTGCATTTACAAGTGCACAGCAAGTCATATGGGATCTGCCTTCCAAAGGCACCCAGCATCCATCCACTTCTCACCACCATCCGTCACTATCCAAATCACTATCAGCTCTCTTCTGAATTACTACAAGAGCCTCTAAATTGCTCCCATGCCTCTTTCCTTGCCCCATTTTTAAGAATATCATGGAAAACTGAACACAGGATGGATATTGGACAATATTAAAGAATTACTCTTAATTCTGTTAAGTATGATAACAGTAGTCTAGCTATGCTTTATGTATTTATTTTTATTTTTTAAATTATTTTTTGGGAGGTAGGAGATACAGACTGAAGCATTCACAGACAAAATGATATGAAATCCGGAATTTGCTTTAAAATAGGGGGGAAAAAAGTGAAGACATAGATGAAATAAGGATAGCAGAATCTTGATCATTATCAAGGTTGGGTCATACGTACATGGGGTGGATTTCTTTTCTCTAGTTTTACACACATTGGAAAATATCTATGGCATAAGTCCTGACCCCACTGGTGTCCTTGCTGTTTTTTCTTTGCCTTTGGACACGTTCTTCCTTTTTTCTAGAGTGCTCTTCTCCAGACGTCTCTACGCTTCACTCTTCTTCTTTCTTCGGGTTTTTGCTAAAATGGCAGCTTTCAGTGACGCCTCCCTGATTGTATTGCCATACTTGAAACTTTAAACGCTCGCCAACCATCAGCTCTCTTGTCAGCACTCCCTAGCATCTGCCACACTACATTAATTTTCCTCCTTCCCTTTATTGCCTGTGCTCTCCTTAATCAGAACAGCAGTTCCCTATGAGCAAGAATTTAGTCTGTTTTGCTCACTCCTGGATCCCTAGGATCTAGAGGAGTTTGTGGGACATAATAGACGCTGATGATAATGACTAAACAAACATGTTCCAAACATATTTAAAACTTGAGAAGAAGGCAAAAATGTGGGCAGCATGTCCTTTCGATGTCATTTCGGGGCATTATTTGGTTTATCCAAGAATTAATTATCTAGCCGATTGTGTCTTTGTTTGCCTTTGCTATTTACTATCAAACCTTTCAAAGTCAGATGGTAACACGTAGACCTTGTCTGTTAGAGATGCAAATAATATCTGCCTGATGGAAAGACATCCCAAAGGTATGGCTTTTTATTGCCTTGTAGATATTAACCAGTTTTATATCCAACCAATCAACATAATTCTTATGTTCCTTTTTCAATACTTATACACAGTGCCTCCAAACGTCCTTTGAACCAATCATTTATTGACGCGTAAATCTTTGCCAGGTGCTGATTCTATATGTTTTGAAAGTCACACTCTTAACTCCCTGACAAATGAATTCAAATCGCGATGAGCTGTGCAAATCTGCCCGTCATTCTTGCCCCTGAGGCTCTGATAAGGCACGTACAGCTACACGACACACATCTGATCTCCTTGCGACGAGACTGTCCTTGGGCCAGCGGCGGACACCTGGACACCTGTGCCATCTCCCATCAGATTTCTCCAAGCCACGCCCCTGAGTTTCATCCAGCTGCTCATCCTGTCGCCTGCTACTTGAGGACCCACTCCTGACAAGCATCGTGATTCTGAAGTAGCGTCACACATCAGTGCCACCTCTTAGGACAACCCCAACCAGCTCGTGGCATCGACGCTGTGTGATTCTGAGGTTGGGCCCCGGCTCTCCCGCACGGGACCGTGACACATCGTCAGTGGCTCCCACGGGCACAGGATTAGGGACACAGTGTGTGTGTGCTACATCCTTCCCGACTCGGCTCTAAGAGGTGATGGTTCACAAGGTAAGATAAACTACAAAGACTACATCCTGGCAACTAGGGCACGACGTGGCATTCTGCTGCTTTGTCTGCGGAGATTGCTAATGTTCCCCTAAGTATTAAGACAGAACACCGAACTCTTGGGTCTTGCTCCCCTAAAAGGAGGGCCAAAATTCACCTTTGAGACAGACAGAGAAAGTACCAGATGCCCCCCAGAGACAACAGAAACGCTGGTACACTTGGGATGGGTTGGCCCAGGCCCTGAGGGCTGTTTGGTGTGCTCCTTTGAAAGCCATATAATGTGGCAGCTCCAAACTATGCAGTCAGTTCAAAAACCTGCCCTCTAGCTCTGACACGGTCGGGACCTTGGGGAAATCACTCTGTACCTCAGTGTTCTCATCAGCCTAATGGGTCTGATGAGTCCAAGGACAAAAAGAGGTGAGTTTCAGTCCCCACTCTGCCACGTACGAACCACAAGACTGGCTTCATGGACAGGTGACCGATGCAGTGGTGGCATGGGGCCCTGAACTCAGAGAGGTCATGCGCCTGGAGCCTGGTGTTCTGCAGCTCCCGTCTGGAATCCCTTACTTTATCGTCGCTTTGTGTTTTGTGGGAGAAGTCCAGTGGGATCACCCTGGAGGGCGCACCAGGGCTAGAAGCCTTGGCTCCCACGTGGTCCCGAGAGAGGACCTCCCTGAGAGAGGTTCCCGGCCCCCTAACGACCACTGTCACCAGCAGGAGCTTGAGGGCAGAGGGACTGGGGTCAGATACAACCTTCCCATGTGCCAAGTTGTGGGGTGTAGCCCCAGGCGAGGGTCTGCTCTGTCCCTGCAAGCACCCCTGTGCCCATGGGAACTGGACACCAAATGTCCAGGGGGGGAAAAAAAAAAACCCTGGCAGGTAGAGCCAAAGACGTCAGCAGGAAGGAAAAGCTTTCTCCTGCCTTTTAAACAAGGAGTCCTACATTTTCTTTCAGCATTTTCTTTCTGGGACGGGGTCCCGGAAATCACCTCACCGGCCTGACCTCCCTGTAGGATATCGCCAAATTTTTTAACCCCTCCCAGGCTCCACTTCCCCATCCATGGGATGTGTGTCCTGGGACTTCCTTGGCAGGGGTCTGATACAGTTTGAAAAGAACCAACTCTTTAAGGGCCCGCACATGTGGACAAGGCATGAACGTGGATAATTCCCAGCCTTCCTCCCTCCAAAATTTCTCGGCGAAACTTCGGCAGTTGTCCTCCAAGGGTTTTCACCCTCCAGAGGAAGCGGTGCTCGTTTTTGATAAAGAACAAAGGTTGTATCTGGGGGAAAACCTCACTACTTCCTTCGGCTGTTAAGAAGGACACCAGTGCAAGGGGCAGGGCCGGACGGGCAGGACGTAACACCGTCCACCTTTGGGGGGCTGGGGGAAGCATCTGAAACAAAACGCCAGGCCAATGAGCAAAGAAATAGCATCCTCTCCCCTCATCCCCTCCCAGCCGTGGCTCGCTCTGTCATTCAATGTGCTCTCTATTGGGGCTTCCAACCAGCCCTTCCTTCTAGATGATTCTATTCCCAGAATTACATTCTCCCAGATGTCCTGGTAGCACCCCGAGCCCCAGAGGCCCCAACCTCAGTCAATGCACATAGGCACTCCGCCCCACCTGTCCTTCCCCAGGTAACTAAGCTCTGGGGCCGACTCCCCCATTTGTACCCACAGCAGCACCCAGGCCCCACATCCTGAAGGCTTGTTTCACTCTCCCTATTCCGCCTTCTATATTTGGTCTCCAGCCACTGTCTTAGAGCCTTAGAGTGAAAGGCAGGACTGAAGGAAGCTGGTGATCACATGACTTGGCATTGTGAACACACAGGTGAACGTGAGGCCTCGCCACGCTCTGACGAAGTTCAGGGTCTCACTGGAAACAGACGTCAGGCAGGTGGCCATTCTATCGCCCCAAAGGGAAAACATGCTAGGATGCCGTCTCATGCCAGTCTGGTCCCCCCTCGTCCTCCCGTGTGTGCTGAGATGGTCCAGGTTGTAAACGGGCCGTCCACACGTGGTCCAGGCCCCCTCACCGATGGGACCGCCCCAAGGTCCCCCACCCCTGAAAGAGTGTTGGTCTATGGAGTGGCTGACCTTCCCCCCAGGAATAGTACCTCATCATCTCCCCGGCTCCGTCCAACAGAACACCCCTTTGCAGAAATTCTGCCATAACAGGAAGGCCTCGTGTGCTGCTTCTTTGCTGACTCTGCCCCGCTGACCAACTGGCAGCCTCGTTTATGAATTTCTGTGGGATCGCGCTGGCACGTGGCTCACAGCCGTGAGTGCATCTGATGTAGTAGCCCTGCGGACTCCAGCGAAGGGCTCACAGCCCTGAAGCACCCCCTCCCTCAGGCCCCCCTCGCCCGTGTGCAAGCCCCTTTGCTCATTAGGGATCAGGCTGCCTGGCAGGGCTATTTCAGGTCAGTACCCACCACCTTCCCCTGCAAGGCCCTGGAGAGGAGGGCCTGTGTTTTCTTCCTCTTCAAACCGCCCCTGCCCAGCCCAGCCCAGCCCAGCACCAGGCACCCAGCAAGTCCTCACTAAGCGTTTGCTGTGTTGCACATTTTGTACTAATAAATTGCACCAAGTGGAAGTTAATAAAATGCTAAAGTCATTAAAATGGGAGGCACAGGGAAGTAAAAATGTAGAACCGGCCCCAAGAAATCTCCCTGGAAACTTTGCAAAGAGAAGCAAAAAGAAATTCTGGATTGAATAGAAAAGAATCAGAAAAGATCATCAAAGTGGAGACAGGACTGATCGTTAGAAGTCAGAGTTAAGAGAGGTGGAGAATTTTCTCTGATTAAGTGTCTGCCTCGATATTTGTTGCACCCAACGTGGTGTGAACTTGGCTTCCACTGAGCAAGTATCTATTAAGGGACTATCATGTGATGAGCAAAAGGGGACACGGAGGTGAATCAAACAGTCCCTGCCCTGCAGCTGATCTCAATCAACCCACAGAATCATGAAAGATAATAAAACGACTACTGTTTAATTCACTCCCTTTTAGGATGGTTCTCAGTGCAGCCATAGACAACCCAACAGGAAGTGGTTTCTGGAAGCGAGGTGCTGTCTAACAAACACCCAAGACACGTGTGTGATGGCTCGTATTATGTGCCACCTTGGCAAGGCCATGGTGCCCAGATATTTGCTCAGATGCATCTAGATGTCTCTGTGAAGGTATTTTTTTAGATGAGATTAACATTTAAGTCAACAGGGTCTGCGTAAAGAAGGGTACTGTCCATAATGTGGATAGGCTTCGTGCAATCAACGAAAGGCCTTTTAAGAACGACTGAAATCCCAAAGGAAAGGGAATTCTGCAAACAGATGGATGGCCTTCAGACTTGAGCTGTGACATCAATTCTCCCGTGGGTCTCCAGCCTGCTTGCCTTCCCTGCAGGCTTTGGATTCATCAGCCTACACAAGCACGAGAGGCAATTCCTTGAATTCAATCAATCAATCTCTCTCTCTCTCTCTCTCTCTCTCTGTCTCTCTGGAGAACCCTGGCTACTGCAATGTGGCATCAGCCTTGGGAAGCAGGTGTAAATAAGGCCTCAAGGACACTGTTTGTGAAGGCTGGACGGACACAGAGGAAATTGTTAGTAGAGGCTAGGAAAAGGGGCCCCATGTTACACAGTGGTGAGAAGCTTAGTAATACTGTCGCCTGCACGGAAGGAGCTAATAGAAACAGACCAAGGACCTTCTAAATATGGCTGAGATTTCCAGGTGGAACATGGAACGTGCCGACTCATCCCTTTGGCTGTGTACGATAAGGCACAAAAGAAAGAGAAAAAAAAAACGACCTAAAAAAAACTCTATCCCTTTTTAAGCAAAATCGAGAGCAAATGTTTCCAAGTCAAGTATTTAACTGGGTTTGAAAAGAAAACCATTTTATCCTTCCCCATCTTTCCTGGTAAAAGAATGTCAAAGTAAGAAATGGCCTTGAGGTGCTGATCAGGTGCAAGGGACGGACAGTAAAACACGTTTGGAGTCGAGATGTTAAGAGCGTGTCTGTAAGACTCTAAGACATCATGGAGAAGAAGAGAGACACAGCCTTTCTGGCATCCCCGGTGACATCGGGCTTTCGGCTGACCCCTCCAGCGTGTCACCCGTGAGGGACATCTGATCCATCATGGACAGTCCAGAGAGCACCCAGATGTCTTCGGCCCCAGTCAGCATCACGAGAAGCGGAAGAACCACCTCGCCAAGCCCAATCAATCCACAGAGTCATGTGCAATAACAAAATCATCTATGTTTTAAGCCACTAAGTTTTGGGGTGGTTTATTATGTAATCCTATGAAGAAAAATATCCGAATACCACTAGTGCTTGTGTGGCCAGAATCTCTTTTGTGACACATGCTAGACATGATGGGGCGTGTGATGTTTTAAATCATTCTTACAAATCCTATGACGTTTATCTTTATTAATATTTTTTAACCCAATATGTACTGAATACACATCATGAGGCTGAAAAATTACACGGGCAATATTCCAATGGCAGATGACAGCACGAAGGTTGTTTAAGGATCTCAGAATTCACGTGAATAAACTATGATTCAGTTAACTCAGACTGTCATCAGCCAATGTCAACACACTGAAACTGTGTTTAGCTCTTCATGGACAAGTGAAGAGAAGTATTCCTTGATGGGTTGAACCAGTAGGTTCATTCCACTCCAGAATACAAGAAAAGGGGCCTGGTTCTTATGACGTTAATAGGCTACGGAGGCTGAGAGGGGAGTAGCTGGATATGGCTCGACCCTGTTTTAAACAAGAACTCGAGAAACAAAATCTCTCTTCTAATATCTTCCTAGACAGCAATGCCCACATTTAAACCATAATTGTATTTAAAATGTCTTGCCATTCATTCACTGATTCCTAACACACTAATATTTGAGAATAAAATATAGTCTTTTTAAAAGAAAATTGCTCTGGTTTTTAAATATCTAAACATGTGACGTCTCACCAGGCTCATCAGCTAGCTCTCAGTAAACACACAAACATTAATTATCTAGCTGATTCTTTTTCCTCTTTACCAACAGAAAATACCAGTTCCCGGAGATTAATCTTCCTTTCATACTTCAAGTTTATAAGGCTGAAGAAAATTACTGATGTAGGCTATCTCATCTTTACACTGAATTTTGATAAACATTCCTGGTATCATTCAGAATAAGAAAACATGCATGAATCGTGCTATTCAGATAAGCATTGGGACCCTCTATAACAGTAGCCGCTGGAGGGTAACAGGAGCCAACAGGCCAAGGTGTGTTCCTGAGGTAAAAACAATGAGAATGAAGCATCTCCCCATCCTTCTGCTATTATGTCTGTCAGTCTGCTCCGCTGATCCCCTGAATGGAGCAGCAAAGAAGGAAGAGGACCCACACCTGGATCTCCTCCAGGTACCTACTTAATGACGGCTGCCATTCCAGCCGCTCACCAGCCCAAGCGGGAAAATGAATGTGCCTGTTAGTTTTGCAACACAGAGCGGAAGGATTTGATCGAAGGTGACTACACGTGTTGCTATAATTTAGAATTACACAAGATTAAAGTGCTGGAGGTGGGAAGTCTCTTCATTTTCACAGAGAAGGAAAGAAAGGCACAGAAAGGGGTGAGAATTACTCAAAGCTCTACCATCAAATAGCAGCAGCACTTTAGGGGCTCGACGAAAAGAACCAATGAAAGGAAAAATGCATAATGAAACATCTTGTGCTTTAGGATTTCTTTAGTTAAAATAATCAAGGAGGAAGAACTGCTGATTATGATCTTCAAATAATATCAGGTTGATGAAAGTGGGAACTTTGTTATTCACTCCTGTTTTGCCAGTAGCAACATCAGTGCCTGGAACATAGATGCTCAGCAAATATTTGAATGAATGAATGAATGAATGGGACTTAGAATTAGACATTAATTTTCTGTCACTAGGGAATGTTTACATCGACCTTATGGAATTCTATGGGCTATTGAAAACAATGAGGTCAGTCTAAATCTACCAACACTGGAACATCTCCAAGACCAAGTGCTACGTTACGAAAAAGAATAATAGTAGAAAATTAGAAACAATATGAATCCCATCATTAGAGGACTGATGTGCTGAATCGTAATTTAAATAAATCTAATACTAGGCATCTACTTCGATGTTGGCCTTGATCTACATTTGCTGTTGTCGAGAGATGTCTGTGATACTGCATTTCCAAGGAAATCAGCGTTTTCGGCATGCAGTATACATCAGGACCAGTCCCCTTGATCTGCATAATGTCCCCATGGGGTACTATGGTTCTATTTTACCGTGAAGGACACTGCAGCAGGGAGAAAATAAGTAGATGACCCATTTCACTGTGGCAGAGTCAAATTTAAACCCAGGCATTTTGTATCCAGAGTTCATGCTTTAAACCAGGGGTCCCCAACCCCCCAGGTGTAGACCAGTACCGGTCCGTGGCCTGTTAGGAACCGGGCCACACAGCAGGAGATGAGTGGCAGGTGAGCGAGCGAAGTTTCACCTGTCTTTGCAGCTGCTCCCCAGCGCTGGCATCACCCCCTCAGCTCCACCTCAGATCATCAAGCCTTAGATTTACATAGAAACACCGGTCCCTGGTGCCAAAAAGGTTGGGGACAGCTGCCCTAAACCACTCAAGGATAAAATGACCTTATGTTCTGGTGTAAGCCTACTGACTCAGCATAATTATGAATAGCATCTTTTTCTTGTCAAAAATTCTCCGGACATGGTGAGTAAATTTTATGGTCTCTTTCACCTACGCTGGCAACACACACAGGCAGGGCAGTGTGGCCGCTGAGTTCCGTCTGTGGAGCCAGCTTTTGGCAGTGTGCTCACACTCTCTACTTCCGTCTGCTCACGTGTGAATTGGCATAGCAATACCAGCAATAGAAAGTGCCTCAGACGGCCATTCAAGGACTAAATGATTTGATTTAAGTGCCTGGCACATAGTAAGTACCATTATTACCAACTTATATGTGTGTACGTGTGTGCGTGTATTGCGAGATCTGGATATTCAAAAAATATTAAAAGAAGATATCCCTTTTAATATTTTAAATATGTGTGTACATGCATACATATGGATACGTTGAACATACGTGTGTATATACACGTATACGCGTGTGTATTTAACACTGAGCAGGCGTCCCACAAAACACTGTCAGGCCATGTGGTTTCCACGTGCATCCTGCTTGCTCTAAAGATGTGCTAATTTAACCAACAGTGTGGCCTTAGCAAAGATGACGGAACAACCATCAAAAAACGATTAAAATCATCTGAAAACGGTTCAAGTAAGGTGAAAATGAAAAGACTCCTTGTATCATTACCAACTGGAAATCACCTGATACAATCGACACGAAGCGTAACCACCTGGAGGACCAGTTTCCCTGACAATTAACTAGTTAATTGGCAAAAGTTAAAGGACCCTGAACCATCTTGGCACTTGAACGATCTGATCTGTGCTGAAGGCCTCGTGTGTCTGCGTCAGGACCGAACCCCCCGGGCGCCGGCGGGGCGCAGGGAGGGCGGGGGTCTCGGAGGCGGAACGGTGAGGTCTCCAACTCACCGGATCGCACACAATCCGTAAAATCGCGGCTGCGCCTGCGGCCTCCCGCGCCGGGGACAGCTGTCTGCTTCCCAGCGTATCCTACTTTCTGCATGACATCAACAACGAGCCGTCTCCGGGGGGGACCAAGCCTCGGGAATAGCGGTCCAGAAAGCGGGGAGACATGAGTGGCGAGGAGGGAGCGGGCGCAGGGAGCCTCCGGAAAGGTCCCGTACTACGTAGCCTGATTCGCTGAGCTGCAGATGCACCTGACCTACTGTGTGTCACATCTCGCTTTTTAAAGTCGTTCTCGGTGGGTTTTGCCTCGCTAACGAGTTCGCCCGGCGTAACGCGTTCACCGCGCCCCGCAGGAATCGGGGAGCTGTTTTCTATGAATGAATGAAACTCATTTCTGGCCCTTCCCACACCCTTCCGCCGCCCGCTTAAGCAGGTGTCATCTGTAACCGTCCGTCATCTTCGGGTCGCAGACGGCGAACGGAAACTCTATGCAAAGTAGAAAATGCCTCCAACAGACACCTCCGCATCCCACCCCCTTCCCCGTGCGAGCGCGCTCGTTTTCGGTCCCCCGGGGGGGGGGTTGGCTGCGGCTCGGCACTGCCCGGGGGCGCGCATCCCTACCCAGGGGCCCCCAGCTCGGCACCTCCGGGGCCCGGGGCGCCGTGGCCGGGGGCGCGCATCCCTTCCGGGGGTCCCCAGCTCGGCACCGCCGGGGCCCGGGGCGCCCTGGCTGGGGGCGCGCATCCCTGCCGGGGGTCCGGGGCGCCCTGGCCGGGAGCGCGCATCCCTGCCCGGGGGCCCCCAGCTCGGCACCGCCGGGGTCCGGGGCGCCCTGGCCGGGGGCGCACATCCCTGCCCAGGGTCCGGGGCTCCCTGCCCGGAGCCCGCAGCGCGGCACCGCCGGGGTCCGGGGCGCCCTGGCCGGGGGCGCGCATCCCTGCCTGGGGGCCCCCAGCTCGGCACCGCCGGGGCCCGGGGACGCCCTGCCCCGGGGCGCCCTGGCCGGGGGCGCGCATCCCTGCTCGCGGCCCGCAGCGCGCTCTCCCCCGCACGCTCGGCGCCACCACCCGCGGCTCCTGCGAGCCGAGGGCGGAATCGCAGGGCTGGGACTCATAGGCACCGCGCAGCGGGCTCGCAGAACAGAAGGTGCTTTGTTTTGGGCCATACAGGCTGCTCCTCCGCGCGCGCTGCCCCGCGGGGCCCCGCGCCGCGCGCAACAAGCCGAGCGCGGTGCCTGGCGGGGCACCGCCGACGCCAGCTCACCTCAGCTCCGGCTTCGTAACTTGGGTGTACGTGTAGCATCGCCCTAGGATGATCTCGCGAAAATGGGGAGTGGTGCCCGCCCCTTTCCACTCCCTGCGCTGGGTCGCCCCACGCAGCCTCTTGACTCCGAACACCACCCCGCAGATCACGCAGATCACGATCACCAGGACACACAGAAGGATGCCGCAGATCTTGGCTTTCTTGGACATATCGCAACAGGGTTCTTCCTCCTCCTCCCCCTCCACCTGGGACACGCGGCTGGGTCTGTGGTCCATGGCGGGGGTCGGCGGGACGAGGTCGCGGAGGCCCACGCGCGCTGGCAGGAAGCGCAGAGAGAGCTGCCTGCCCCGGTTCAGAAACTGCAAGCTCCCCCTTTATCTTTTGCTTGCTCCTTTCTTGGCTTCCTCTCCCGCCCCCAGCCCCTCCTTGGAAGTTCCCTGGTCAGCTGGACCAATAAGGGCTTAAAGGACCTCTTCACCAATAGGGGAGAAGCAGCCTTGTTCTCCAGGTGCCTGAATAAGACACGGTATATTCTTGCACTTTTCAGCCAGCCCCCTCTATCCCCTTTGCCACTTGACCCTGCTTCCTGGAGGATGTGACGGCTGGCCGCTCCCTCTACCTGTGCAAAGGAAAGCTCTACTTCTTAGTGTTGACACATACCTGCTCAGCCCCCCTTCAGGGCTCCACGTGAGCCTTACCGCATCTCTCAGGGGGCATCCCTGATTCAAACCCAGCTCCGCTGCCAGGGCGCCGCGGTGGAGGAAGTCTCCTGAACTCTATCTAGGCTTCAGATATAAAGTGGGGACAAAGCCGAAACCGCGGCACTGGCGTCGCTGTGAGGACTGAGTGCGTTCATATATATGTACAGTGTGTGTGGCGTCCGGCCTGGCGCGGGGTCAGCACCCGGTGGATGTAAACGTCAGCTCTCGCTGCCCGCTCTCTGAGCACGTGGAGCGGGTGGGTGCCTTCTGTAATCCTCCGGCGCTGCTTGGAAAAGTGTCCGCCACGCAGGAAGCACAACAAGTGGCAGCCATCCTTCCCCTCTTCTCTCAAGGTTCCTTAGCCCTGGGAGCCCCAGACGGGGCCTGGGGTGCGGGGCGTGGGGCGTGGGGGGGGGCGCTGGGGATGGTAGGAGGGAGCTCTGCCTGGTCACAGAGGCTGAGAGTGGATGAGTTTGCCGGGGTCGCCGTAATATAGCCACAAACTCCGTGAGGCCTTCAGCAACAGTGAGTTCCTCTGAGGCCCCTGTCTCCCCTACGCAGAGTGGGCTGCCTTCTCGCTGGCCGGACGTGGCTTTTCCATCGCGTGGCCAACACATCCGTGTTCCAGTTGCCTCTTCTTCTGATGACACCGGTCATATCGGGTTAGAGACCACCCTAACGACCTCATGCAACTTCATGATCTCTTTAGAGGTTCTGTCTCCAAATCCAGTCACGTTCTGAGGTCCCGGGAGTTAAGGACTTCAACGTGTGAATTTAGGGATGGGGAATATCATTCCATGAATCACTCCGGAGAAGTACAATGCAGTAAGAGAAAGGCAAGCAGGTTGGAGCACAGACGGGGTTTTCATCATGGAAAATAGCATCTGAGTCCCACAGTAGCCGACGACGTGAAGGCAGATGGAGGGAGGGGAGCCTCACTCACGGCTGGGAGGTCCTCACGGCGTCAGAGCCGACAGAGGAAGGAGTATCTCACAGAGGAAGGAGTATCTCCACTTTCAGATCACTCCATCCAGAACGAAACTGTTCACGTTCTCCTTCGATCCGGAGCCTTTCCTGGTCTTTCAGATTGCAGTGAAAAGGACCCCCATCTTTCTCCAGTTGCTCATACTGGAAACTGCCAAGTCTCTGACCCTTCTCGGTCACCCCGTCCATTTACCGAGCAGTAAAGCAGCTTCCTTCGGCCTGAACCTTATCTAGTATTCGCTTTACTCGTCTCTACCGCACCAGCTAGTCCAGGAGAAAGCCCGCTCTCTTCCTTACCCAGAAACAGCTTCCCCAGCCTTTCTCCCTGAATCCACTTTGCCCAGCCTCCTTCCGCCCCCCTCCCCCGCCACAGCCAGGGCGGGTGGCTTTCTTTTAAGCCACACTTCTTGCCAATATAACTTTTGTAATCTGACTCTGATGCCTCACCGCTCCCCTTGTTCTAGGCACGGCAAGCAGGCATGTAAGCCTCCTCCTCCAGCCCCCACGGGCACCTCTCTCCTCGACCCCCCCCCAAGCTAGTCCTGTCCTGGCGGCCTTATTTCTGTCCCCAAACTCTTCCCTGGTGCTGGGCCTGCCTGCACCTCTTCCTGATCCTTCCAGTCTCCTTCGCTGAGACTTTTTCTTGGTCCCACGTAGCTCCCAAACTGGGTTAGGTCTCCAAGTCTGACAATTTCCAGCTTAACATCGTAGATGCCGGTAGATCTCTCGTGGGACGATACAGATCTCAGAGGTGCTGGTCTGGACCACATGCCCAAGGAGTGCATCCTCTGAGAATTTCTTGGACATTCCTTTCTCAACAAGACCAAGACTTTGCTTAGGGGTTGGGTGGGCGGCAGTTGAAGTTTATTCACTTTATATCTCGGGACTCAAGTTGGCACCCACAAGTGCTTGTCGCACAAATGAGTAAATGAATGAATGAATGAATGAATGACCGGTTGGAGTTTTATTTCTGGCACCCACCATTCCACCCCCTTCCCCAACTGGATTCATAGGGCTGTCCTCACAGTCTCAGATCTCAACAAAATAACATGGAAAATGGAATCAGACACGGTTTTTTCCTTGGGGTTCATTCCCTGATCTCTGACCATGCTGAGTTCTCTGCCTTCCTCCCCCACCCCCCCCCACCCCGCTTGCCTGAACTTTGTTTTGGGTTGAAAAATGAGCAAGGTCCAAAACCAGTTACTGTGTAACAGACCTTGCCACTTGCTCCTTATCACACGGAACCACCTGATAGGAATAGTTTTCTGGTTTATGAAAGGAAACGTTTAAGACCTGCCACACACACAAAAAAAATAGTTTAAAAAGGGTATTTGTTTTAGATAATACATGTAATAAATACGCATGGACTAAACGTCAAACAGAGCGAGGTGAACATGTATACCATCAGTCCTACCATATCTGTGTGTGGCAGCAGCCATACCAGTATTTACAAACAGAAAGATAAGCCTTCATTGTTTTGTGAAAATGATTGCATACTGCCCATCCTCTTGTGCACCTGGCTTTCTTCGCATCGTGGTATACTTCGAAGAAATGTCCTATAAGCACATCTTGTTCAACCTAATTTTTTAAAAAATAACCCCTCGTAGTCTATGAATGATTTATAACACAGTTTATTTAACTGGACCCATGTTGATGGGCACTTAGGTTTCCCACTTCTTTTGGGGAATAAATATTCTCTGTGTCAACATATTTTTTTCCTATGTCCAAGTACATGCAGTCATAAGCATGGACTTCCTGAATCAAAGGGCATGACCTTTTAAAAATTTTGCAAGATAGATAGTCCCAACTGAAGAGGTTCTGGCATCTGTGATACCACGGGACACATCCACACTTTCAGATTTCTTTTGTCCTAATTTCTGGTTATGAATCAGGGGTGATTTGGAAACGCTTCAGCTTTCAGTTTCTCTTTCTGGTCAGTGTAACGAAGATGAGAACATAAACTCTTGACCCCGTAACCTTTTTGCTCTGGAGAAGTCACTTGGTTGGTGAACCTTCTGACTTCGTGTTCTCTTTCTCCGAGTAAGATGTAAGATGTTCAGCACAGAGGTCAAGCATTCCTCCACAGGTTACCGTGGAGATGACCTGGGATAATATACATGCCCAGGGCAAGACAGGCATTCGACAAATGGTAGCATTGTTATCGCAGGCTTCCCTGCACATAGTTGCAATGCACCGAGGCTGACAAATTCTGGCATTCGTTTGTTCAACACAGGTTAAGGAAGGCACCATGGCAGCTTGCTGAGGGCACAGAATTAAACTGGTCTTGTAGAGAGAGTAGTTAAGAACGTGGGCTTTCCGCTAAGGTAGGCTCTGCCTCTTGGGCAAGGAACAAAACTTCTCTGAATGACAAGTTCTTCTGGTGAGCAGGCTTAAAAAAATATCTGCAGGTGTCACTGGATTATTTTGAGGATGGCATCGGGTAACGTCTATAGAGAACTTAGCTGAGTGTCTGGTGCCTAAGGACGTATATTGGACATGCAGGTGCCAATATTCGGACAGCTGTGTGCAGACAGGAACCTTGGCAATGAGTCAGGGTGGGGTCTCAGGAAGGCTTGGCGAAGACTGTGACAGTATAGATATGGCTGTCGAGGCGACAGCAAGGTTTGCGAAAAGTGGGGAAAGGCATTTAGACGGAAGTGTAGGGAGAGCTTCAGGGTGGCCGCTGGGACAACGGAGACGTGACTTCCTCCCAGCCACACAGCCGGTGAGTGGAAGCGCTGATCCTGAGATGCAGGCTTCGCGCGTTCTTCTTTCCTGTGTCAACGTCATCAGTCACTTTTAAAACATTCGAGAGAGACAATCACATTTTAAAAACCAGAAATGGAGAAAGAGAGAAAAATGTCCCCCTGCCCGGTCCAAAACCCTCACCCAACTACCATGAGCATTTTGGTGTGGATCCTTCCAGACGTCTTTATCACCTCGAGAGCTTTCAAGGTAGTGATAACACATACCATTTATGTGTGCGTGCACGTGTGTGTTGGTGTGCGTATAATTAATCTTTTCCCTCCTGCAACAGTAGTTGCCAAGAGCGTCAAATACTGTGTGTACAGTACAACGCTGCCATCGTACAAACAAACCCTCTGTCATTCCCACATTCCAGGCGAGGAATCAGAGACTCCGAAAGGTAAGCGATTTGGCCAGAGTTAGTTAATCAAAAAGGATTTTGAACCTGTCCAACTAACCCACCTCCGTGCCGTTAGGCAGCGGATAGTTTATGCGCACCCACTATGCGCTGGCCCAGAGTTCGCACACTCAAACTGTTCCTGTAGAGTATTTATGGTCTCAAGTGGCAACTTTTGGAACCATGTTCTTGCGCCTGGGCCCATGGCAGCCGGCCGGGCTCCGAGCACCTCTAGGAAGCTGGGGGTGGGTGGACTTCTTTTCTCAGGAACGTGTTTGTCTCTCAACATGTTTTTACCCTCCTCACATCATCAGAGTGCCCTCACCAGGGGGAGGAGAGGAATAGGTGTGAAATGTACAAAGCCACAGAGGAGCACACTCATTGGTGTCACACAGATCTGGCTTTTTTTTTCTAGCACTCTTGTGGAAAGGACAGTTGCATGATTTCTCCTCCCACACCCTGAAACTGAGCCGGGCTGAATGGTGTTTTCACTCCTTATTCTGTCTTTTCAATGACAGAAGACTTCGCTAGGACCTGGCAGAATGCCTCGAAGCGCGCTCCGAGTGCCCTTGAGCTCAGGGCCTGCTCGTCCCTGAGGTGCACAGGAGGGCTTGTTTACCAGTCTGGGGAGAGAGCTGAGTGCCTGTGACCTTCTCCACCGCTTCCTGTTATGGCTAACCTCAGCCTCACAGACTTGGTGACTTTGAAGCTCTCCTCACCCTTCCTTCACCCCTGTCACCTCGTTACCTTCACTTCCTGAACTCTTAGGTGACAGCTGAGACACCCTAAGCCCAGGATCTCTTTCTTTCACAAGACTTCATCTGGGTTACAAGCTCCTATCATGGGCTGCCATATGCATCCCATACTTCCCACCCGGGGTGCATATTTTTATACTAGATGAATATCACACTTTAACGCAAATCTTCTTCTTTCATTCATTTATTCGTCCATTCATGAGTTCAGTATTTACTGAGCACCTACTATGTCCCATAAACTACTTAGGTACTAGACATAGAGAAGTTTAAAAAAATTGGTATTTATGGAGCTTATATTCTAATGGGGCCAGACATGTAATAGACGAATGAGTAAACCACAGCCCACACAAGTGACAATGAAGCCTCAGAAACAAACGAAGCAAGAAATGGGATGAGAACTGGGGAGCAGGTTGCCACATCAGAACGAAGGGCGAGAAAGCTCTCAGGGGGATGTTGGCATCTGTGTAAGGGTTTGAAGAAGGTGAGGGAGCCCCGTGACATTTGGGGGAATAAGGTGTCGGCAGAGGGAAACAGAGCAAGTGCTGAAGGTCTGTCTGGTGTGTTGGGAGGAGAGCAGAGAGACTGAGTGACTTACCCAAGGTGCCCCAGCTAGTACGTGATGAAACCGGGAACTAGACTCAAACCCAAGCAACGGGATGCAGACTAGCTGCTCTTCTAAACCATGCGTGCTCTTGGCTGAGCAAACACAAACACACACACACACACACACACACACACACACACACACACACACACACACAGATGCCCCATGGAATTTGAGTCCCTTAAGGAACGCCCTGCCGTTAGCGCTGAGCCCATGCCCATCACCATGGCCCGGGGCGGGCTGGCTCTGATTAGATTGGATCTTTGCTGACCGAACTGGGAGGTAGAGGCTCACATGGGCTGAACGTGGAGGAGGAGAAGTTCTCCAGAGGAAAATCAGGATATTGTCACCAAAAGAAGGGGGAATAGATGATGATGAATTAACAACAACAACAACAGAAAAGCACACTCATTAATGTCAAATGTAGCCCACTCAGAGCCACTCGGGCAAAGTTTATCTATCAGTTATTTCTTGCATACATTTCAGATCACTCAGAACACCCTGAAATGCATGCCACAAATTTCTGAAGAGCTTTTCTTATGTTTACTTGACTCCCCGGGACACGTGTGCTTGCCATTCTTATATCCCAACCCAAAGAGGCTGAAAGTCAAATATCTCAGTGGCAGGGAGGAGCGCATACTTGAGTGAGTATCTGAGAGGCGTCTGTACTACTCGTTTGTTCCCAGCTCCGCGTTCTTTGGAGCAGGATCCAAACAAAACCAACCAACGGGAAACTCAGAAGGAAACGGCAGGTAGAATGCACTGAAAGGGAGCGCACTGACTATCGTTCACTGATTTTATTTTGTTTGTTTGTTTGTTTGTTTAATAAACTTCTGCTTTTAGTGCAGTTTGGGGGTCTCAGCAATACCGGACGGAAAGTAGAGAGTTCCCATATAACCCCTTTCCCCCTCGCTAGAGTGACACCTTCGTTATAACTGAAGAACCTACATTGACACCACTGAAGTCCGTCGTTGCCAGCGGGGTTCGCCCTTGTCTTTTTACACATGGAGCAGGCTTGGACAAATGTGTAATCACATCCATTCCCCATCAGAGCATCATCCAGGATAGCTTGGCTGCTCTAAATACTCTCTGTGCTCCCCCTCTTCATCACTCCTTTCCCCCTAACTTCTAGCAATGACGGATCTTCCTACTCCCTACCTAGTTTTGCTTTCCCAGAGTGTCATATAATTAGAATCGTGCCCTATGTCACTTTCAGACTGCCTTCTTTCACTTTGTCATAGGCATTTAAGTTCCCTCCACGCCTCTTCGTGGCTTGATAGCTCACTTCAGCACCAAATAACATTCCATTATCTTAACGTACGTCAGTTTACTTATCCATCCACTTACTAGGAGACTCCTGGGTTATTTGGCTTTGTTTTCTGAGACTACATTTTTTCCAACCCAATACATTTTAAATGTCTGCTTACTTTGCTAATTAATTCGTAGTCAAAGCAAAGTTCAAATGTATATTTTAGGAAGCTATCTTTCCTGCAAAGTAACAGTTCTACAAATAATGTTTTCAAATTATAATGGTGATTTTTGTGCTCATGTGCAATTTTGAAAATTAAGACGCATACAAAGAAGAAATTAAAATTACTCGTAACTTCACTCAGAAATAAATGTCAATATTTAAAATTTGGTGTAACATATATTATATGTATATGTGATTTTCCCAGAACTTCTATCCCAGGATTTTAATTTACATTATGTGATAGATATTTAACCTTCTTTTAAATATTCTTTAAAAATATTACTTGTAATAATGCATAATTCTCTATAGTGTTGTCATGCCATAGTTATTTGATCATTATTCTGAAGTCAAATAGTTCCAATCTTCTGCTGTGCTAAGATAGCATTCTAAAAAAATCCCTTATGTTGTGTTATAATAAATTTCTAAAATTTGAATGAAAATATTATTATTAATGTTAGAAGAAAAAAATCAAAGGAAAGCAGAAATTAAAACATATGCTAAAGCTATAGTCATTAACATTCAGGCAGAAAAAAAGTAGCTCAGCTCTCCAAGTTATATTAGTTATAAAGAATCTAGAAATAAGTTATTTTTTTAAAAAAAATTGCATTTAGCACATGTTTTTCTGATCAAAATTGCAATACATGTCTTTTGCAAAATAACTTGAAAATATACAAAATGACAAATATACAAAATGTAGGAAATTTACAGACTCGTATTATACTGATTCTTCCATTCACATATATATTCCTGTATACATACCATATGTATATTGCTGTATATGTGCACTATATGAATGCATAGTTTAGAATTAAGTTCTTAACATTATCTGCAAAAAAAAAAAAATGGCCTAGAAGCACCAAAACAGTGTCACAGAAGTTCATTCATTCATTCACACACACACACATTCCAAAACTGTGTATCAAGCCTGAGCTATGCTCCTGGCTGTGGGCTGGATTCCAGAAATATAAAAGGCCTTCAGGACAAGCCGATAGCCTGTTCTGGAGAAGGAATTCTTGTCGGCTAAAAATAACTGATTGTTGTGCATGCCACGATACAAGCTTATCGGCAGAAGCGCTCTAACAGGAGCGAGGGGATGGTGAATGAACTAAAATTAGAACATCCCTCGGGTCCTCACTCATGAATTATTTTCTCATATTTTACAGACAGTCCCAAAGCTTAGAAGATAAGAGTAAAGAAACGGCTTCCTTTTTTTTTTTTAACAACTGAATGTGTACCCATATTTTCCTGTCCATGTATTATCATATGCGATATTATCTCATTTGAATTTCACATTCAGTTCATTGCTTTTCCTCTCCAAGTGAGAGTGTGGGACACAGGACCCCACAAAAATGTCCTTTTTTTCTCCAGAATTACACAAGCCAGAGGAGGATTTCAAAATCTCATCTTGAAGAAGCATCCATTACCAATAAAAGAAATATTTAATCTTCAAACACCATATTTAATGTTCAAACAAAAATATTTTATGCATGTTTACATATATGAGGAAAAATTACATATTCACCAGAATATTTATTTATTCGACTTGTTTAATTAACATTTATATTGAGTTCACCATACGCCAGCATTGTATCAACAGTGAACAAACCAGATGAAAATCCTGCCTGAGCCACTTTGGAAAACAGTCTGTTAGTTCTTCAAAATGCTCAACAGAGTTGACGTGTGACTAGAAATACCAATTCTAGGCATTCACCCAAGACAGGAGAAAGCATACATCTACACAAAAATGTGCATGAATGTTCATAGCAGCATTACCATAATAACCAAAACAGGGAAACAACCCAAATGTCTATTGAGGAATGAATGGATAAACTGTGGTGTACCCACACAGTGAAATATTATTCAGCCATGAAAAGGAATGAAGTACTAACACACGCTGGCACACAGATGAACCCTGAAAACATGATGCTAAGTGAAGGAAGCCAGTCACAAAAGACCATGTATTTTATTATTCTGTTTACATGAAATGCCCAGAACAGGAACATCTATAGAGAGGCAGAGAGTGTGTCACTGGTCACCTAGGTCTGCACTAGGTCTGCATGAGACGTGGCTGCCGGCAGGTTTTGGGGTTCCTTTTGGGGTTGATGAAAATGTTCTAAACTGAAATGACGTGGCGGTTGCGAAATTGCAAACCACTGGATTGTGCACTTCAAAAGGATGAATGTTATGGTATGTAAATTATACAGAGTTAGACAACAAAGATGGTTTTTGAAAAACCCCTACCCTCCTGGAGTTTACATTCTCTGGTGCAACTGTCTTCTGCTTCCCCTGGACCTGATATAAAAACAGCCCCTGGGGAAACACTAGGAGGTAAAAGAGAGAAAAGTGAAGAGAAACATTTAGGATGTATTAGTTTGTGATGCTACTCAACCAAATGGTGACTTCTTTGGTGGGCTCTGTACCCCACTGACCCCTCCTGGCCCCAGAAACAGGGAAACTTATTTCCATGGGCAGAACTGTTCGTATGCTGCTTCTTATCACTTAAGAGGAAGAGGGAAAGGGGAAGAGAAAGAGAGGGAAGGAGGGAAAAAGAACAAAAGGAAAGCCAGGCAAAGCCAGGGGAGGAGGAACAGGAGGAAATGAAGAGGGAATATTAAGTGAGCGTGTACTATGTGCCAAACACTATACTGGCCTCTCTCTATCTGACGTTAGTAAATCTCCAGAGTAACTCTGTGAGACAGGAACTATTACTGTACCCATCTTATAGATTTGGAAACGGAATAGGATGGGCTTCCAATTTTAAGAAGTAAAGAAATATTGTGTAATTTTGAGGATTGAGATGAATTCTCAGACACTCCCTTTGGAGCCCGAGGGTCATTCTATCAGCTGGCGCAGTGCTTGCCCTGGCGGAGAGATTCAGATCTCTCCGATTGCCCTACTGTTGTTCCTGCAAACCTTTGTACCCCTGGAATTAAAAGCTGCCATTTTGAAATAATTCAGGAATGTGTTTCTTTGGAAGTGGGGTGGGGTGTATATCTGCAGTAATCATCAGCTGGCTAGAGTGTCTTGAACTTGATTCTCAGAGTCGCCTGCAAGCACACACACAGGCACACATCAAACACTCAGATGACCCCTAGTGGGGACCGGCACTCCACATTGACAGATGATGGTTCTACCTGGACTCTGAGTTTATTTTTCTCTGTAGAGCCTTTTACCCAGATACTACGTGATGGCTAGACTGTCATGGCTAGACTGCAGTGGTCCAGCAAAGAAGCAATATCTCAATACCTCAAGGTGACAAATGCATTTCCCCTTTGACCCACTGACTCCATTCCTAGGACCTTATCCTACAAACATCCCTGTCCCCATAAGAAATGATGGATACATCAGATGACTCATTGCAACATTGTTTATGAGAAAACAATGATGGCAGATTAGCCAGATGATATTCCAATAGGGACAGGTTAAAGAAACTATGAAACATCTCTCTCACGGAATACTAGGAAGCTGTAAAAAAAAAAAAAAAAAAGGGAGAAATCTCTCTAGGATGTATTAGTAACCAGGAAAAGACAAGTATTTGACACAAAATGTTGTGTATAAAATGCACCCTTTTGTGTAAGAAAAGTTAGGGAGTCCTTATATTTATTCATAAGTGCTTGTAAGGTCCCAAAGGAAAAAGGTGGTTACGAAGGTGTGTGTGCTTTGACTTTGAGCCACGTGTATATATTGCCTTTTCAGAGATAACCTAAAAATCACCAAATGCAATCTCAAACGAAAGTAGGTACCTATATTACGAAAATAGGACCGTTGGGGTCGGCGCCGGTGTCACCTCTGATGAGGCACGCTTAGCAAAATCACCCTCCGGTTTGTGTGTGCAGCTGCAGCCTTTGTTGTTTCGGCACATGACTGAAAACCACAGGGAGCAGATGACAACACCCTTCCTCTCCGCGAGGGCCCTTCTGCGGCCAGCCCGGGGGTCCTGGGGACAGAGCCAGCAGCCAGGAGGTACAGACATGTAGTATAACAGCCCTGAGAGGGAAGCACTCGTAGCTACGTGCGAGCCTGAGAGAAGACATTTGGAAATTCAGAAATGTGTCCAAGCTAAAGCGACTCAAGTCGTTTCCTTGAGTCCTCTTCGGCCAGAGGTCACGACAGGGTTATGTCCCCATAACCCCGACACGCTCGGTGTCAGTGGTGTGTGAAGCCTTCGCTCAGGGAGGATCTCGTCTCTGGTCTCAAAGGCTGCCCACAGCCCGGTGGCTTCTCTCAGGATTTTTCTTTCTTGCTCAATCCCCGCTAAGGACGTGTTGGGGGCTGCGGGCTGTGCAACCCCCCCATGCGGCCTTCTAGAATCTTCGTTCTTTTCCATCCCCCTCTCTGGCCCGGATCCTGTCCTGTCAGGTCCCCAGAGGGAGGCAGGCGGCCAGGCCTGGTGAGTTATTTCCTGTCTTTTTCCATCTGGGCCGCTGTAACGAAATACCAGACATTGGGGAGCTTATACACAACAGACATCTCTCTCTCACAGCTCTAGGGGCGGGAAAGTCCCAGAGCAAGGCACCAGCAAGGCTGCAGCGTTTCCGTGAGATGCTTCCTCCTGGTTCATGGCCGGCACCTTCTTGCTGTGTCTTCACTCAGCGGGTAGAATTGGGGACGGGGATCTGTGGGGTCTCTTTCTTAAGAGCGGGAATCCTATTTGTGGGGATTCAGTCATCCACCCTGATGACTGAGCCCCTCCCATAAGCCCCCCCCCCTCGGCTTACTCCCCCGTCTTGGGGGAGTTAAGGTTTCAACGTATGAATTTTGGGGACCCACAAACATTCAGACAACGGCATTTCCTCAGCCGGCTCCCTCCTTGCAGGGTTGCCTCACGCCCGCTGGAGCCACAGATGAAGGGCACTGTGCCTCTGCAGGTGGCCCGTCCACGACCCTCCCTCCTTCCGACTCCTGCAGCCGCTCTGCCCGCTGGGCCCCTCGGGCCCTGGTGTGCCCAGCACACGGTCAGCATCTTTGTAAACGGTCCTTTGTTAAACCCCCCTCAGATGATCCTGAGTTGACTGTGTCATCTGTATCTTGCTAGAACCCTGGCCGATACAGGCCGGCCCTACCTACAGGACAGTTTGAATTTGTCCTGTAGAAATTAAGAAAGATAGCAAGCAGCTCCCCTCCCCCCAGTGCTGTTTGTGGCTCTCTGTCTCACTGTGCTCTTTCTCCGAGGGCTCCCTCTAGCACTGGGACAAGAGGCACCAACTGGTACTGTCATGAACTAACGAGGATGTTTGGTTTCTGCAAGGTATGTATGCGTACATGAGTGACACACGCACGCGCGCGCACACACACACACACACACACACACACACACGACCAGCCTCCACTGCAGATACAACGATGCCCATCTAACTCTTCCCCACTTTCCAGAACCCTTTCCAGAATCTGACTATCTCTTCCACGAATGGACTTCTGCAAGCCTGATGCCATCAGCCCAGACTCGTCGGAACCCCCGAGACAGACAGAGCTTGGACGGAAGCTGGAGCGTACCTAATCTGACATTTTAGAGTAGGAGTAGGCTGTGCTGTATTTGGGATAGGACATATCAGAGACGTAGAGGTGAGGGGGGTAACCCACTGTTGAATGGAACTCTGATGGGATAGTACTTCACCTTCTCAGTGATCTGTATCGGGTTTATAACCTCGACCAGAGTTGGAGGGCATCCGTACACTGTGGACAGAAGGCTCTTTCCAAGGAGCCTCTAATGAATTCCCATCTCATTCAGAGGAGCGTCTGCGAAATCACCTGCAAGACCCAAACTGAACTGGGCCTCTTCCCTTCCCTCACCGGAATCCTGCTCACCGCTTCTCAACATGTGGTGACCACAGGGCCTTTGCTTCTGCTGCTCCTTCTGCCTACAATGTTCTTTCTGGATATAAACTTGGCTGCATCCCTCCACAACTTCAAATCTTTGTTCCGATGTCATCTTCTCAGCGAAGCCTTTCTGGACCTCCCTATTTAAAACCAAAGCACTTTCTAGATCCCTTCCCTGCTATATTTTTTTCTATAGCAGGCATCACCTTCTAAAATACAATTTCTTTCCTTATGTAAACTCTTCATTGTTTACTTCTCTCACCTACTCCGATATGCATTCCCACGAGGCATGGATTTTTGTCTATTCCCTGAAAGAATCCTAGTACTCAGAACAGTGCTTGGAACCCGTAAATGCACAATAATATTTGTGGCCTGAGTTAGTGATAGAAGCACACACCTGATCACACATCTCCCTTGCCAAAGTTTTTCGATCTGCAGTACTTTTCTGTCGCTGTGAGGACAAAAAGCCACATGTGCTTTTGGACTTATAGAATCAGCAGCAATTAGTTTTCTGGTCTTACACGAGCCGCCTTCCCCCCAACTGCCACTTTGCCACGAGCTGTTATAAGAGAGAAACTAATTTTCTGGATTTTATGCATCGTGATGAGAAAAGAGAAACAGGGACAGAGCATCATACAACTAAGGGAACAGTGAGTGTCGTATACGTGCATTAATTATTCTATCCGGCATCCCTCCCTTCCTGGATCAGCAGGTCCATTCTTGTGAGGAACTGCTTCTCTTCTTCTAAATGGGAAAAAAAAAATATGGCTGAACGAGTAGGGAAAACATCGCAGCTGGAAATAAAAGGCGTTCAGAGAGTAAGTCCAGGAGGAAACGAGATGGTCAGCTGGATCTTGGAAGAAAAGATGTTACTCCTGACCAAAAAACAAACAAACAAACAAAAAAAAACAAAAAACATCCTTTCAAAGATCAGATTTCAGCAGGGCAAAGAGCAAATACTCTTGGCAACAGGGAACTCTTTTTTAAAAAAAGAAAATTGATCCCTTTTCTCTTAAACCAAGTGTAAGCCTATAATCCTTCCCTTTCTGGTGCAGGGAAGCAGATGCCCTCACAAGCGGAGGTTCCTTTTATAGATGTGAATTTCCCTTTAGAAAAGGTAACTCATCAAGCAGTTTGCAAAGCTTCTCCTGGGTGTGCTGTTTCTCAAAAATGATCGACTCAAAGCAATCCCTATGCCCAAGAGGCATATTTTGGGGTGACATATTCTGCTCCCCATCACAGGCCAGGCCAGGGTGACAGGATATTGGGGGCCGGGGGCGGCTGAGGGACTTGATCACCTCTCAAGGATGAGGATTTTTTTTTTTAATGGACCCAACGGGATTCTGCTTTGCAAGAATTTTTGCTAAAACTGGACAAAACAAACAAACAAAAAAGACAGAGCCTGCAGGGCTCAGAGGATCCTGAGGAGAGTAAGGTCAAGGAGAACATCTTTGTCACTGGTCAGATGCTTCTCCCAGAGTCTCTGGCCAGGGTCAGCTCAAGGAAAGAAGCCATGTGGTTTCTCGGGTGAGTTATTCACCTGGTTTAAGGCCGTCTTCACTGCCCGGAAGGAAGCTCCTGAAACTGAGGACCTGAGGCTGAGGACACACAGCTGCTAGGTGTCCTTGGGGTTCTGTGAGGGACTGCCGGGGCTATGGGACCGTGAGCCCACAGCAAGCTGGAGTCCGCCAGGGCTGCAGTGCACACTTGTACCCCAGCATAGGTTTCTGGCCAGGATTAATGCCCACTTACGAAAATCTCTGGCCTTCATTCCCTGCAATCAACATACATTGTGGGGTTGGAATGAGTTTAGAACTCTGCTCGGCACCTGGTAACCAACCACTCAGATATACGCTATGTGTAAACAGGAAAGAAGTCTAGAAGAATATATACCACATCTGTTACCTCTAGGGAATAAAATTTGGCAATAGGACTTTCCCTGGATCTATTTCTTAACATCCTGTAATGAAAGAAGACACTAATAAGAAGACATTAATAAGACCTTGCATATAGAAGATGATGATGATGATGATGATGGTGATGATGATGATGTTTGATGATGGTGATGATGATGATGATGATTCTAGCAAATAGTAACCACACAGACGGTCCAGCATGCTGGTTAAGAGCGTAAGCTCTAAAGTCGCTTGTGCAAGTTCGAGTCCTGGCTCCACAATGTCTTAGATGCGGTCGGCATCTTGGTGAATTATGTTCCTGGTCTTCACCCCCAAGTTTGCTCATTTGAAAAGGGAGGTGAGATGTTATTAACTTCTCAGTCGCATTGTGAGGCTCCAATGAAGTAACGCGTGGAGAACACTGAGAGCTGCTCCAGGCACACAGCCAAGCCTTCATCACTGTCCTTCATCCCTGTCCATTAATATCGTCAAGCCCCCTCTGTCATGTTAGCACATTCACAAGCCCTTGATGAGGATGGAGGGCTGGGACCTTAGGACTATAATTAATATTCCACAAAATTTGTCCTGTTGTTTCATTGTGCTTTAGTCTTTGGCTCATTTGCTTGCTTGCTTGCTTGCTTGCTTCTTTTTAGTTTTCAGTTAGTTTTTCAAATACACACAAAAGTGGAGAGACTGGGAATGAAATCCCTTTGTCTTTCAACCACCTTAAATAGTTATCGATATATCACCCATCTGTAATACTGAATTGTGTTCCCTTTAAATTAGGAAACAAACTCAGTGAGATGACATAACTTGCCCTATCTCACTTAGCATAATCTACCCTCTAGGTCCATCCATGTTGTCACAAATGAGATTTCGTTCCTTTTTACGACTGAGTAATATTCCATTGTGTGTGTGTGTGTGTGTGTGTGTGTGTGTATATATATCATACCTTCTTTATCCACTCATCTTTCTATTAGATCATAGATAAAGTCACCGTCCTCAAGGGAGACATACAGAATAAATGCATTCAAAACTGCAACAAAGTGAGGCTTCCAGGAGGAAGTGAGCAAAGTATCAAATAGGGAAGCTTCTGTGGAGAATGGAGAACTGAGAGGAGATACCTGGGGACATGGAGGGTCTCTGGGGACACGAGACGAAGAAGGCAGTGTGGGGGCAGGTGGAAGGACCTTGAATGCTAGATTTAAAACTATGGATTCTCTTTGGCACTGATGATTTTGAGCTGGGAGAGGGGCTGTTGCAAGCAAGACCATGGCGTAGGACGTTTGCTCAAACAGCGTTGTAGAAGCTAGGCTCGCGGGGACTTGGCTCAGAAGCAGGAGACCAGCTAGGAGCCACGTCTGTGTTGAAATCAGCATTAACGTGTAAAAAGCCTAGCACCTGCACTTCAATGATTCTGTTCTCGATTGCACTCCCGATGTCTCATGTGCTTAAAACTATGACTCTGTGTTTGAATACACACAGAGAAAAGTCTGCTGCTTCGCACGTAGCATGACAGAGGGTGTGTGTTGCCTTCTTCCTAGTTTGTCTGTATTGTGGAAAGTTTTTCAAGTGCGCGGGTATTATTTTTCTACTCAGAAAAAAAGTAATTTTTATTGCTTTAAAAAAAAATGCCTTCTCCCCCCGAACGCCACAGAACTCAAAAGTTCAGCATCTAATTAAGCCTCAGGCCAACTGGTAACCCAGCAACCTGAAGGCAGTGGACACTGTGTCCTCCAGGCCTGGCCTGAGAGATGCACTTGGCTGGGTCTTCTGTGGCATCAGCCTGAGGCGCTGGCTGCCTTGGGGCAAACAGTGAGCTGCAAGTCAGTCAGGGCCTTTTCTGTTCCTTTCTACGTATCCCACGCTCTTATATCACTTGTCATCCTCCCTCCCCACTCTCCTCGCCCGTATTAGTAATAAACCACACGTTTCAAGCATTTTATCGAAATACGGCCTAAATACAGAAAACGTGACACGTGATGTTTTTGGTCCTCCCTTATACCATCCCTGACCTCCTCCGGCAACGCTTACATTAAAAGACAATTGAAGAATCATCCGCCCTTGTGCTTTCTTTCCTTATGCCCAGTTCCCTGGAGCATCCATTCTCTCGAAGCTGCGTGTGGAGCGTCCACTTTCTCCAGGCGTGGCTGGGCCAGATGTGCAAAGATGGGGAAGATGAGGCCCAAAGAAATTGTGGCGCGAGAGTCTAGGATCTGGAGGAAGTCTTCAAAGAAGCCACAGTCCCAAATGATGGCAAGACACGTCAAGGGAACCCACAGTGGCTTGGGAGCAGAGGAGCAGAGAACGGCAAAGGCTCTTGTGGGAGAAGGTGCCAGAAGGCTCGGTAAGGAGGAGATGCTCCAGGTGGGCCTTCAAGTCTGCCAGATAGATGGTGGAGCAAGGAGGGAAGTCAGCGCAGCGAGACCAGCACGTTCAAGACCCCAAGGACTGAGAAGTTAAGTCACGTCCAGGTTACGGCAAGATGCTTTGTCCGACGGTGCCCGGCTGGCCGCGGCTTCTCTGAGAAGCTGACCCCACTCTTGCAATTCACTCCGGTGGCTACACCAGGGAACATTCCACCACATGCCAGGACCCCACGGTCTTGTGTTCCAGAGTCTGTTTACTTAGCCCATTCTGAGCTTGACCTGCTTCCAAGCAATACCCACTCTCTGCGTAGACAGCGTCTTCCCGCACCCTGGCCCCAGAGGGCCCGGCCTCTGAATGAGGCATCCACTGTTCCTTCAGGTGTCTGAGTGTGCGCAGGGCACGAAAGCTGAAGACGTGACAAGTGGCTTCCGGAGGCAGCGCTAACTAGCATCCATATCCTGGGGAAAGGCGCTCCAGGACGTCCCGGAAGGTTTCACACATTTGGTCCAAAGGAAGTGTGGAGCAAGTCTAGGATCTAAAGAAAAGGTCCACGAACGATCGTTTATTCACTGATATTGACCGAGAATCTTTTACGTGCCGAGCACTGGGCCAGGGGCTGGAGATGCAACAGTGAACACCCCTGCTGCAGCGGCCCTTGGTATCCACCACGTCTGGACGGTGGCTAAGGCTAGTGATGAGGCCTTTCCTGATGAGGCCATTGTGTGATTGGCCAGGCCTGTGCCACAGTGATGCTTAAATATTTTTAATGAGACCTCTGGTCCTTGGCTTTGTTTTTAGTGGGTAGATATACAGAGTCATCAATATTCACATTAACAAATGCCTAATTACAAACCGAAATAAGGGAAAGAACTTTGAGGCTGACATAGACAGGGGTTGGGGGTGGGGGTCAGGGAAAGACATAAGGAGGAAGAGACCCTTGAGCTGAGGTCCCTGTGACGGGCAGGCAGTAACTGGAAGAGACTTAGGATTATAGCAAGTCAGAGCATTCTGAGCCCGTAGGGAGAGCCAGAGGATTCTGTGGACAGGCTTGAGTTGAATCCGGTAAGACGCAGGGGTGGAGTGGAGAACTGATGAGCTGTGAAGAGTTCTGAGTTGGTTTGGGTGACAGTGACGGCTGTGGTCTGAATGTTCATGTTCCCTGCAACATTCTGATGTTGAAATCCTCAGGCCTGATGGGATGGGGATGTAGGTGGAACCACGAAGGCGGGGCCCTCGTGAACGCGACGAGTGCCTCATAAAAGAGGGTCCCGGGAGACCCTTAGCCCCTCCCACCAGGTGAGGACACAGCAGGAAGGCACTGGCTTAGGAACCAGAAAGGGGTTTCCCCAGAACACAGCCGTGCTGGGGTCTCTCGATCTTGAAACCTCCCCAGCCTCTAGAGTGGTGAAGAATAGATTTCTGCTTTTTTATAAATAACCCTGTCTGTGGTATTTCGTTGCAGTAGCCCAAGCGGACTAAGGCTGTGCTCTTTGGGGGGAGACGTGGGAGGGTTGGTGGGATTTCTGTAAGAGGTGGTGATCGACAGACACCAGCACTGCTGTCTGCCCCTGCAGGTTAGAACAAAAATGTGCACAGCGAGGAGGCACAGTGGCCCCGTGGAGGCTGACCAGCCAGGACACGGCCGGTCCAGCCAGCTCCGTCCACACAAGCAGAAGCTGCCATCACGTGGGGATGACCCCCTTCATCAGTGCCGAACCCCATAAGTGACCGAAATGAGCCAAGTCATCTCCTCCCATCATCACCGTCGGCCGGGGAGGGCTTCCATCAGAATTGGAAATTCGTCCGCAGGACTGCCAGCTGCAAACAGTGGACTCCCCTGCAGCCAGCTGACGCAGAAGGCTCCCGTAGAGAGCCAGGGATGAGGCTCCAAGGCTGCGCCACCTGAAACCACGTCCCAACTACCATGTCTGACCGCTCAGCAGAGACCTCCGAGCCCGCCTCTGGGCTCAGTCACCTCAGCCTGTGCCACCCACTCGGACCCTGCCCCTGCGGCCTTTTGCACTCGGGGCAGGCTAAGCCCTGGGCTGCATCTCCATCGCCACCCGCTCTCTGCCCTGAAGTCTCAGGCCACGTGTCTGCACCCAAGGGAGACTGAGACAACACACCGCTGGCTTCTTTCTCAAGGAAGTGAACTTCAAGTAAGAAATTCCCCAGGCATGTACGCTGTGGTCCAGAGGAGCAAACGGGAGTGTTTTCAGCCCCTGTGAAGCACTGAAAGTCGATAGTTAAGCCTGAATTGTTTTCCAAGCCTGGGCACAGTTAGAGCCTCACCCCCACCCCCACCTGCTCCATCGTCCTGTTCCTTAAATATTCCATGGGGCCGCCTAAGACAAAACAAAACCCGCTTTGTCTTGGAATGTTTTACTTCCACTTGGGACCAGCTACATAATTTTCAAAGCTCAGTAAAAAGTGAAAATGTTGAGCTCCATGTTTGAGAAGTTAGAATTTCAAGACAAAAAGACAGAAGAGGGTCAGACCGAGCCGGGCCGTCTGAGCCCCAGCCCGCGTGGCTGTGCAGATTGCTTGTCGCCGAAGCTGGCTCTGGGTCCTCTTTCCTCTAGCTGGCCAGTGGCATTTATTTTGTTCGGACACCTGTCTGATCTACTGTTGTCTGATTTGGCGAGAAGAAGTGGGAATTCAAGTAATATCCTCGATAACAAGGTGTCTGATCGGGTCTGGATCCACCTGGAAACCTCTCGGAGCGAGTCCCCACACAGAGAGGAAGAAATGCTGGGACTCCAAGGCTGAATGGAAAACAAAAGTTGCTTTGGCAAGCTCGTTCATCCTGCCTCTCCTTATAATGCCAACTGTTTGTCATGGGATACGGGTTGTAACGGAGAGTAAACTGGGACAGGATTGTGAAATGTTACAGAGCAGGTCTGTCTTTCATTTCTTTCTTTCTTTTTCTTTCCTTTCCTTTCCTTCTTTCTCTTTCTTTCTTTCTTTCTTTCTTTTTCTTTCTTTCTTTCTTTTTCTTTCTTTCTTTCTTTCTTTCTTTCATTTTCTTTCTTTTTCTCTCTTTCTCATTCTTTCTTCCTTTCTCTCTTTTTTTCCTTCCTTCCTTCTTTCCTTCCTTCCTTCCTTCCTTCTTTCTTTTTCTTTTCTTTCTCTCTCTCTCTCTCTCTCCCCCTCCCTCCCTCCCTCCCTCCCTTCCTTCTTTTCTCTTTCTCTCTTTCTCTTTCTTTTTTCTTCTTTCTTTCTTTTTATTATTTCTTTCTTTCTTGCGTTCCTTTCTTATATAAACCTTGGTCAGATGTATTCTTTGAAGTGGAAGTAAGACATCCATAGCCTGATATAGCATGCCAAAGGGTAGGCATGTCCAACATTTATATTAAAAGAGTGTCCCAAGGTTCAACCATCTGTACGAGGCTTCTCCAAAGGTCAGTGGGGCCTCAGCTATGAAAAGGATCTTGGATCTGGTAATAATACCTCATGCTCGTTCCCACCACCTGGAAGGATCCCAGGTGCCCATGTCGCCGGAGGTCTGGCTCCCACCGGCGGTGGTCTGGAAGGTGAGACAGAAAGCACGTTACCCCGACAGGTGGCCTTCAACGTGCTGGGCAAGGAGGAAGGATGCAGTGCAGGCAACAGGAAAGTCCAGTCTGCGAACACGAGAGATTCTTTCTTGTGTCAAAGCGCAGGGTCAGAAGCAAAAACGCAAACGGTACGTAGATGATAAAGCTGAACAACTAAGACTGACGACGTGGAAAGAGGAAGGCGTGAGGGTCCAGGTGGTTCTGGAACCGACCCCAGAGGCCTTTAACATGCCTGTGTCTAGCCCGGCAGAGGCCAGTGTGCCCCAGCCCCGGACTTAGTCAAACGCCCCCTCCATTCACTAGCTGTGTGACCTTGAAGTGACTCAATCTCATCGAGACTCCATTTTCTCATCAGCCAAATGAAGAGAGGGATGGTAAACGGTATGAATGATGAAATCATTCATTCGTCATTTTTAACAGTGCCTGGTTCATGGTTAGAACTCAGGAAATACTAGCCATGGTCATGACAGCGGTAAAGATGGTGATGGTGGTGAAGCTGGCTTCTCTCCAGAGCATGGGACTCCTGGGGAGGACCAACGAGCGTGAGGGTCCCACAGGAGAGGGGTAACCGTGGGAGGTGAGGAGGAACCAGGAGAGGAAGTGACAGAAGGCGCAGAACCAGTTGGGAAGCCTTTGTGTCATTCCCAGTGAGACAAACTGATGCCCGGCCAGGGCGGTGTCCGGAACGGTCTCTAGATAGTCATGGGATTGAGCTGTAAACACATTATACACAGTGATCATCGGCATGTACCGTTTCCCAGCTGTACAGTAACTATTTGGTCGGGTGTTCACGCAAGCCAAGTGGAGGCCGCAGCAGGAGGACCCTACCTGGAGAAAGGGGGCAGTGGGCTTGGCAGGGGGGTGGGGGGAGAGCTCGACGCTCAGAGCTGCACGTCTGGGGAGCAGCTCTGCTGATGGAAAACTCTCTTCCCTGCACAGATGGGCAGGCCCTCGGGATGCTGGCACACCCCCACCGCCCACTGCTGGCCCCCGAGGGGTCAGAGTCCAAGGCTGCTCGTTTCTGAACGACCCTCACTGGCTTTAGGGAAGAAGAGGGGTGAGGAGAAAAGGGAAGTATCTGTGAAGAGCTTTTGGTTTTGCTTTTTCTTTTCTGGAAATGTGTTCTGCTGGGGCCAATTGCCACACGCATGTGACATGTGACATGTGCGTGTGTGTCTCAGTGGGTCTGCATTTCTCCTTTGCTGACTGTACAAGTCACGCACACTCATTAGAGAAAAACTGGAAAACACAAAAAGTCGAAAGTTGAAGATAGAAATCAGGGATTAGACCACTATCCAGATATAACTGCTCTGCCTTTGCATTGGTTACCTTTCCTTTGATTGATCTGCGACGTGTAGATCACACGGACGCATGTAGATAATAGATCTGTTCGATTTATATTTTATTTAGACAAGTGGATCACGTGACAAACGACTGCAGTTATTGTTGATGTTTTTCTGTGATCAAATGCTCTCTGGAAACGTTTCGTTTACAGAGAGTGAAATTTACTCTTGGTGGCGTGTCTGAGTGTTGACGGATACACAGCTTCACGCTGCCACCCCCACAGTCAGGATACAGAACAGCTCCGTCACTAACCCCCAAATTCCCTCCCGCTGTCCCTTCCTAGTCCCTCTCCCGAGTCCCGACCCCTGGCACCTGCAGGTCTGTCCTCCACTCCTATAATTTTGTCATTTCCGGACGGTCATGCAGATAGAATCGTACAGTGTGCAGCCTTGTGATCTGGCTTCTTCCGCTCAGCATGTGTGTTTCCACATGTGTGTTTCATCCATGTCGTTGCATGGATGTGTTTTATAGCTGGATGTGTTTTATTGCTGCGTGGTACTCCACTGTGCAGATGTACCACTATTGGTTCCCAGGGGAAGGACGTTTGGGTCGGTAAACATGACTTTGACTATTTGAACGGTATTCCATCCTGCACATTATACCAGACCATAGGTAAACAGTTCTGTGTTGTTACCCATTTCGAGTATTATCCTGTTATACCCATTTTAAATGAACATCCTTATATACATAAATCTTTGCCTTCCCAATATGTATGTGTACCTTCACATAGTGTACCTATATCTTAAGCTGCCAACAAATATACAGTATGCCCTGCTGGGGATATAGAAAAATATAGAAAAATAAATAAAAAATACGGTTCTATTAGAACGTTCTGAAAATCTTTGATTCTATAATAAACGGGTGGGGTCTCAATGCTTTGCAGCATCATGAAAATAGAAAAATCACTCACTTTAATTCCAAGGCAGCAGTTTTCACTTGTCTCTCGGTTTTGAAATCCTAAGCACATACGTCATTAAAAGCCCATTTGGGGATACTGTCTTCCCAGCAGGAGAATGAAACCTTGATGCACACAGGACGAGAAGGGTGACTGTGGGCGGGCAGCTGTGAGGGCAGGTGGTAGGGGCAGGTGGGGGCCGGTGGGGCAGCACAGCTGAGTTTTCAGTTACATCTGAGCCCCTGCCACCAAAGCCACTAAGAGAGGAATGACAAGGCTGGCACTCTGTTCGGCGCAAAGGAATGGGACTTCTCTTAGGGTAGATGCTGCTGACCTGGGAATTAAAACAGAAATAGAAAAAAAAAATGTCAGTATCGCTAGGTGACACCTGCTTTCAAAAACATACACGCACATTGAAGAAACGTTTAAATGGTACGGAAAGGTATCGCGTGAAAGCAAACGTCCCCTAGTCTCTCCATTCCCACTTTGCACAGAGAATCGTCCTTGAGTTGTCCTTCTGGGAATGTCACACACACACACACACACACACACACACACACACACTCACACACGCACTCACTCCCACTCACATATTCTTTACCTAAGCACAAGTGAGATCTGCAACTTGCTTTCCTCGCCTGACACCATGTGTTAGACATACGTCCATACCATAAATATAGAGTTACTTCATCCCTCCTCACGGATGAATTCTTATGGCAGGGACGCACCATAAAACTAGTCGGGTTCCCTATCGATAGACATTACGTCATCAGAGTCGAACCGGTGAGGAAAAGCTTGTCTCGGCACCAATCGAGAACCTGAACAAGATACGGACCCTAGTAATAATAACAAATGGGGTCTGGCCACTGAATTTTTAAAAACAAAAATTACTGATTTTTTTAAAAATGAGTTAAAAGACAAATTTAAAATTTTTTTCTATTAACCTATCTGATGTTGGCTTAAAAATTTATCCTTTGGCTCTCCACTAGTGTCCGGGGGTTCTTAAAGTTCTTTACTTGATTTGAGCACGGGTCACCCCTTTTTCGCAAAAGGAATCTCCGGAGTCCGTAAATCTATACGAGGGCTCCACCTGCTGGATATTTTCTGCAATTGCACTTCTGATTCAGTTAATGTACCAAACTTGATTCACTCAAAATTGATTCACTCAAAAAAAAGGGGTTGTATTTTTTTTTTTTTTGCTTTTAGGTAATTAATTTATACAATAATACGTTTATTTTTACTTTAAGAAAATAAATAATACCAAACTAAATACAATAATGAGAGTTTCTTTTCATCTTTTTCTAATTCTCAATTCCCTTCCCTACAAGTAACCCACTGTTAGCAATTGGAGTTTATCTTCTCAGACATATTTCTATCATTTACACAAATAGAAACATGGTTTCGTTTTCCACATCCGAGTCCAAGTTCTCTGAACCTCCGCATCCCTGGGAATCAAACTGCCCACCTTCCAGGCACGTGGTTGAAACGAAACGCATCGAGACCTCTAGAGTGGGGGGCTGGAGGCCCGACACGTCCGGTGTGCTCAGAAGCACCTGAGGACAGGTGAGGAGAGCCACCTGTTCACTGTACACATCCCGCAGCAGGGCAGGTAAGCAGGCTCGGTGCCGGAGAGGTACCACTTGCCCGTTTCAGGAACAGCAGTGTATATAGTGCAAGGGGTTTTACAAAAACAAATTTTACATGATCTATATGCATCTAAAGTTTACAGTCTGCTCAAGGAGACAAGGAGTAAAGCCATAAAGACTTAACTTACACGGTGACAGTAGGACCAGCCATCCCATTAAATCCTCCCGAAGACCCTATTCCCCGTTTTCCCACCTACGAGAGCCAGACACGAACCCCGACGTGGTCTCAGTTTTTGGGTCACGGTAGAGGACCAGATTTTTCATCCACTTTGTAAGTCAAACCAACAGAATTTTCTGAGGAGGCGTCAAGGGCGGCTCACGAGTTTTGCACTGGCATTTGGGGATTTGGGGAAGGCTGTGGGTAGACAAAGTTTAGGGATATGTTAGTTCCTGTTGCGGTTGTCATAAATTTAGTGACTTAAAACACCACCAGTTCATCTCTTACGGTTCTGGAGGTCACAAGTAGGACACCAGTTTCACCGAGCTCAAGTCAGGGTGTCCGTGGGGCTGGCTCCTTCTGGGGAGTCTCCTGAGGGAAGAATCTGTGTGCTTGCCTTTTCTCTCCCCTCAGAGTGCCACACTCCGATCCCTGCTGCCACCATCACACGGCCGTCTCCTCCTCGTCCGCATCCATCTCCCCCAGCCTCCTGCTGACGAGGACCCTTAGGGTTACACTCAGGGTCTGCCTGGACAATCCAGAACCAACCCCCATCTCAGGATCCTTAACTTAATCGCATCTGCAGAGTCCCTTTTGTCAAACAAGGTAAAATTCACTGGTTCCAGGAATTAGGACCTGGAGATCTTTGGATGCCACGACTCAGCTTTACCCGCTGTGGGTAAATTCAGTTCAGTTTGGGACGTGTGGAGTGTGACATGTCTACTAAGCATCCAAGGGGAAACACTGCACAGACCGCTCTTCAGAGGACTTAGACTGAGGGTATCCATTCTGGAGTCACCAGCAGACAGGTGAGATTTAAATGCACGAGACTGAATTTGAAGCACATACTCAATTTCCTGTATCTGTCAACCAGATGGACAGATCTGGGTACGTCTGTGAGCCCAGTGGATTCGAACAGCAAGTGCCACCCAGGGCCCATTCTAGCCATGGGGACGCCCAAGGCACCAGATTTCCGAGGCAGCCGTGGCGGAGATTCTAGAAGCATCCAGGTGCGAGCATCGCAGGTGCTCCCCGAGGTGTCTGTGTCCTGACAGGCAGCGGTGGGGTCTCCCCTGGGGGAGTGTTGGGTGCATTTTGGCATGGCCTCCGGCTCTTCCTCTCTGGCTCTCCCAGGAAGAGCCTGTGAGTGACCTAAGACCCTTCCAGGCACCCCGTTTCTGCTGAACTACCTGGAGCTGCCGTGTGACACTTGTAGTTAAGAGTTTCGACCGGTGCATTTCCAGCTTGAACTACGAGACCCAGAATCCTGCACCCAACCCGGGCTCTGGGGACTGTCTCCAGTGTCCCGTCTGGAGAGGAGCTCGGTCAGTTCCACACACACAAATGTTTTATTCAATCTTCATGACAGACCTGCAAGGGAGTCTCCATTATTTTTAGTCTGTAGGTGAGAAGACGGCCAAATCAGGTCATCGGACTCTGGTCCACCAAAGTGCTCTCACCACCGCCCGAAGGGTCAGCGTCCCCAGGATGCATGCCGGAGAGCACAGATGTCCTCAGGGAACCGGATCAAAACTAGCCTGAGATGGTAGTTTCCAGTGAGGACGAGCCAGCGGCCGGGCTAGAAGCCTGCTGCTGGTGGCAGGGGCGTCGTGAAGGTCTGGGAGCTGCAGAGCTGAGAGGGCGGGTTCCACTGTCAGGTGAGGACTATTCGTCACCTCCTGTGAGTGGATTCCAAGAATAAACGTGTGTCGAATGCACCGGAAATGAGCGGCGGAGCGTGGGAGAGGACGTAACCTCGCCGGCCACCCCAGGGAGGACACGGCAGCTCGGAGTCCACGCGCCACTGATGGTGGATCTGTCATCCCCGTTCCCGAGAGCAGGACCACAGCCAGAGTGAGTTCTGAAGACCACACGCCTTTGCTTTGGACCTGTCCCCTGCTTGGTGGCCTCAGCGAGCCCTTCATTAGCTTCTCCGAGCCAGAGTTTCTTGACCTCTGAAGAGAGGACCACGCAGCCTACCCACATGTGTTCAGACACAGGTTTGGCTGCTGTCGAAATGGCCCAAAGCCCCAGCGGCTTAGACAACACAGATGATTGTTTCTCTCTCAGTAACTGTCCGGGCTGGTGTGGTGGCTCCCGCTACAGCCAGGGGGACACCCAGCCTCCCTCTGTGGTGTTCCTCTGCCATGCCCAGCTGGAGGACGGTGTTTTACTCACAGGGCCTGGAAATGACACAGCTCACCGGGGGCCACACAGGGGTGAGCGAGCGAGCACATACAAGCCTGGGGTTCTGCCTTTATTGGGGGTCAAGGGTGGGGGGCCTAGGGTGTTACTGGCTCACTCTTTATTGGCGAATTTAAAACATAAGAGCGGGAATTTGAAGCTGAAGGAGAGAAAAACCAAGGGGCCCAAAGAAAGGGTCAGTGACTGAGATTGACCCACATCTCGGAAACAAGGGCGCCTCAGTGTGGGGAGGGGGCCAAGCCTCTCAGCCTGTTTAGGGGAGACAGCCGTCACTGAGGCGGATTCCTCCACACTCGAAGCCCAGCTCAGCCTCTCACATCACACACACGAAAAAGAAAAAACTGACAGTCAGGGCTCGCACTGCATGGATGTTGGCAAAGGAGGGGAGCAAGGGGTACCCACCAGAGACTCTGGCGGGAGCGGACACGGCCGCAGCCCTTTAGAAGCATCTGGAAATTCAGAGGACACACATCCTGGGAGCCAGCAGCCCCCGTGCTGGGAATCTATCCCATGCAAATGCTGGCAAAAGAGCTCAAAGGGTGTCATCGAGGATTATAGCTCAGAATCCTTTAGGACGACAAACCGGCAACAAGCACAATGACAACTAAGTCAGCCTCTGATCAGAGAACAGGACGCAAATGGCAGCGTGGCCAGCCTACGGCTCGCTCTGCAGCCCCCGGAAGATGGGGTCAGGGAGCGTGAACGGACTCAAAAGGAAGCCCTCGGACTGTGGGTGGAAAAAGCCCACAGCAAAACCATACATCCAGCATGATCGCTCTGTGTTCAAAACAAAGGCAAATAAATAAACGAAAAGAAAAGACCAAACCAAAACCAAACAAATAAACGTACATCTGTATCGGGTAAGATATCTGTAATACGCTTGAGCACTGAGGACGCATGGGAGGAGGTGGACCAAAACGTTAAAAGAAATTACTTTGAGGAAATGGAAGTACAGAGAAAAGAAACCTTGTTCTTCCTTGTTGGCGATGGCTAAATACCGGGAACAATCTAATGTCCACCGTGTAATGGGTTAAATAAATCATGATACGTGCATAGGACGGAACACCACAAAGCCGTTAAAAGGAATGGGGTGGCTTTATCTATATATAGATAGGGCGATAGTACTAAAGCACAGTGTTATGTGAAAAAGCAAGTTGTAAAATCCTATATATATGAATAGTATAAGAGAACTATGCTTCTGCGTGTGTGCGTGTGTGTGTGTGTGTGTGTGTGTGTGTGTGTGTGTGTGTGTGTTGTTACAGGCACAGAATATTCTAAAAGAATACGCGAGAAACTAGAAATTATCATAACCTCTGGGGAAGGAAGTTGGGTGACTAGGGCCAGAGGAAGAAAGATTGTTTAATATCTCAACCCTTTTTTAACTCTTAAATGCATCCCATGCATATGTGGCCTAGCTCTTCGGTCTGTTTATTGATAATAGCTGTCACTAAAGCGGATTAAAAAAAATACATACATATATATATATATATATATATATATATATATATATATATATAAATTTTTTCAAAAAATATATAATTTTTAAAAATATTAGGATTAAGAAATTCACTTTAAAAGGTGCCCCTGCCACCCCACTCCTAGAGTGTCTTCTGAGCAAGACCGGCTGGAGCAGAGGGCTCCATCAGGGTGGGTACGATGCTCGCCAGACGGCCACTCAGACTGAGAGAAGCAAGAGAAGAAGGACAGACGTCACCCCACAGCTGGGCATTCTGCAATCCACCATCGTCTGTCACCAGGATGGACCGGTTATCTTGGGGAAGCAATGCAGCCCGGTTAGGATGTTTACTCACGAGTTTAGGGCGCAGTCAGCGTGGGTGCTGTGGTCCACACACTTTAAGAGCTTCACCGGTCTGTAGAATGAAAAGAAATTATATTTTAGGGATTCTTTCAATGGTTTTCATTCATCAGACACTTACAGTGTGCCTCTACGATCCTGGGGACAGTCTCTAACCTGGGGACAGTCTCAAAGAGTAGAGTTTCTATTTAAAAAAAAAAAAAAAAACTTAGCCAGTGTTTATTAAATGCTATGCATCAAGGATCGAGTATGTGTTTTACCTAAATTGTCATTTATTCCTCACGACAACCACATGGAATGAGTAACATCATTATTTCCAGTTCACAATTGAGGAAATGGCCCAGGTTTCTCACAGTAGCAAGTTGTGGAGCTGAACTTGAACCCTGCAGGCTCGTGCTAGAACCCAAGCCCAGTGTCGTTCCAGTGTGGATGGATGAGTTTGCCTGGGAAAATCTCCTGATAACTCCTTTAAGCAGAAGGTTGGACTCGAAGCACGTAGGTGACAGCTGCTGCTGTCGAAAGAACTGGAAATATACACTGTTCACTCTGTGACATGCTATGTGACCCCTTCCTGGGACTCATCTGCTTGTCATTAAAATCTACGCCACACCGCCATTTTTTACGAGCGTGGTTTGTGATTGTGGTTGTGTTTCACTGAGTCTGGTTGAATACGGTGCTAAGCAGAAACCAACCAGGAGGCAAGAGAAGCTAAGGACAAATGAGACCTGGCCAAAATTTACTAGAATCTCGAGGAGAACTTCCGAATGCCACACCACAGAGGCCAGTGTCACTTGGATGTTTGAGAGACAAGAGGTTCTCACTCACATCCGGCTTGGAGTTTGATTTGTTAACCTTTATGCTCGCCCATGTTCAACCTATCATCATCTCCTCTGTGCTCTCAGGAGGAGTGCAAAACCCCACCTTAACACACAAAGATCGCTGGGCAGCAATGAAATGGGGGAGCTGGACCAGTTTGCAAGGGAACAGCCCCAAGGCCAGGTTAGGTGGGGACAACTCGAGAGCACTAAAAGCTGGCCGAGACACTTGGCCCCCAAAAAGACAGCCTCAGGGGAGCTCCTGGACCAAAGCGAAGTGGTTACCGATGTGAAAGTTTTAGCCACAATTGTCTCCATCATTGAGCTGTTTTAGAGTAAAAATTAACTTTTTTTAGGATTTACTAAAATCCGGTGCTTCGAAAAAGGAAGGGTCCTCCAGGAGAAAGAAATGCTCATGCTTCAAGGCCACACGCAAGGCGGGGGTCAAATCTCAGGTCTGTCACTGAGCGGTGACCTTGGGAAGCTTACGAAACCTGTCTGACCCTTAACCTACCCATCCATACAAAGGGGATATTTATATCAAGCTTAAAAATAGACGAAACTAATGCGTGACCTTACACGCCTGGACAGTGGTCAGCACCGTGGGCGGGGCCGGGGTGGGGAAGAAAGGGAGGCCGAGGGTGACTGTTGTGTCTGTTTCTGGTTCTGGGGGCTGGTTGCATGTTATGCTGAGCTCGTGGAAATTCATTCTACTGGATATTTATGGTAAGCTCTCTTTTGTCTTTAGAAGAAGGTGATAGCGACACCAGACTTCTGCGTTTCCTGAGAGCATTCGCAATAACAGATGAGTACAATGGGCCAGCTTCAAGCTGGGGAAAGAGAACGGCCGGGCGGGTTACTCAGCCCACCGGGCGTCTCAGGAGGCAGAGGGCAGCAGAGCCGGCTGCATGGTCGTGGGCGCTGGACGCGACTACAGATGTACCCTGCACCCCGCCCCCCCCCCCCCCCCCGCCACACCCACAAACGTTCGGGAAAGCCACAGACTCCTTGCAGGGCTGGACTCCAGCCTCTGGGGACCCAGACAAGGCCGGAAAACTTAGGCGCTGATGCAGAGAAGAGCAGGAAGCAGCAGGGTGAGAAATCCCCAGTCAAGGGCGGTCTCAACCGTCCTGGGCTTTGAGCCAAATTTATCTGCATTTCCAGGCATGAGGATGGCCCTCGGATGACATCTGACTATAAGAGTGTAAACTGATTGGCCCAGGATATGCTCAATAAACAGTAGCTGATACCATTTTCCTACTGACAAACAGTCAAGATGTACCCACCCCTAAGTAACTCAAACAAACCCCACCTTAGCACTTAACTATGGGCAAGGACGCCAGGGAACAGAAGTGGGTGGGGCCAGGCAGAACCCTGGCCAGAAGGCACTCTGAGTCCCCACACCCAGTGACGACTGAGAAGGCACAGTCTGCTGGCCTTTGGAGCGGGCTCCCACAAAACCCTTTCAAATCACTGCCCACCTTTGAACATAGGCATCGGTTACAATATACCACCTACAGGTAATCATTAATACAGCTGTACTGGAAACCCATTGCCTTCAGTCTCTCTTCCAGGATTTTCACGCTTCCTTCTCCACAGGATTCCCTAAAACACAGAAACAGAAAGAGTAAAATAAAAGAAGAGGGTGGGAGAAGTTGTTTCTGGATGAATTCGAATTTATGTTGACCACACGCTCCCGGGGGAGTCTCCTCTCTAAAGAACTAGCTGGGAAAGTCTCTGGACCCAAAAGTAACGTGTGCTGTGGGGCCACAGTGCCGCAGAGGTGGCCGCCCCGAGCACCCAACCTGGTCAAGTGCCCGGGAGGGCTCCGGCAGGTGCATGCGCATGTGCGCATGTGCGCATGCGCAACGTGCCACTGAGCGGGTCAGGTACATGCGCATGTGCGCATGCGCAATGTGCCACTGAGCTCGTCGCAGCCCCGCCCTCCGGCACGTCCCTGTGGTGGCAGGTGGTGCAGTGTGACTGACAGCTTGTTTGACCTACAGTGTATTAAGTTACGCTTTCAATGGCAATGAAAACACACAAATCAAAAAAAAAATACTAGAAAGTGCAAATAAACAAAAGGAAAATAACACCCATCATCTCACATCGCTATAGAGATCAGTGCTGCTAACGTTTTGATGTATATCATTCTAGACTTTTTAAATTTGTTCGGTCCCATGAGACTTTTAAAATATAACAGTGGGATTCTGCGGTCCAGTGCATTTTGTTTTCTGCTCTTGCCCATGTCTGTGCATATACACATATACCTCTTTGCCATTATTTTTAATTCCTGCTTGCTCTCCCTCCCATGATTGGAACAAAGTTCACAAAACCAGTGTCCTCTTGTTAAAGATCAAGGTACATTTCTACGTTTTAATGTCATCGACACTACAGCAAACCCTAATGAAACTTTATTTTCATATATACCCTTAATTATTAGTATAAACTTATTAAAATAGGTTTTCTGGCACCAAACATTTGAATGTATATTAAGGCTCTTGATAGGTGCTGCCCAACTGAACGCCATGCTGACCACACCAAAGGGTACGAGATGTCCTATCCCCACATCCTCATCAGCAGGGATTCTTGTCCTCCTGATGGTCATAATTAAGGGCGCGGGGGTATAAAGGCAAACAGGTGGCTACAGCACTGCCAGCTGCGGTTGGTAGGCACGGTATTCTCACCGAAGGCGGGGCCCTGTCTCAGTGTATGTGGAACAGGAAAGTAAATAATGTCCCCACCATAAAATTAACAGGGAGGGAGTGCACAGGGAGGAAGCGGGTGGCTGCAGGACGCTTTCCCAGAAGAAGTGGAATTCCAGACATTACGTGCGGGAAGAGGGCAAGGCGGTGAGTGACATGTTTTAGAACTTAGCCAAAACCTGGCACGGCATCCTTCTCTGGGCCAAGCTCATTGCTCAGAAATTTTTAGTGAAATAATGGCATGGAGGTTTCAGGACACCTAGACACAGAGCTTAGTCAATGGGTTATTTTACTTTTTTTTTTTTTTTTTAATAATAAAGGCAGCCAAAGCAATGCTAAACACCATGAGGTATAAACATGCTGTTTCGAACTCTCTGTCTACATTTTCTTTTTTCCCCCTAAAATCTCATTAGTTCAAGATCCGCCCCCTTTCTTAGCTCATGCCCTGCAGCTCCACCCTGTGGCACAAATGTATAGCCCTGTGTTCTGACCCCTTTGTCATCTCTCCTGCAGGAGAAGCGACAGGCTGAGATGACATTCGATTGCAATTTCCTCGTCTCATAAAAGGCCGGTTCAAAGGACAAGCTTTCTCTGATACACACGAACATAATTTCTAGACAAAGAGCAAGTTCCTACAGAAATAGAAAAATAATACACATTGTTTTTCATGCAACGGTAAGGATGATTTGTCTCCTGGAAAAAGAAATGCAGGGGAAAAAAAATAATCACTCGTTATAGGGCGAGTCTTAGTGGATCCTGGGAGCCTGAAATGGGGAATTTGCCAAGTTTCTTCTAGAACATACTTTCAATAATATCAGTGCTCTGCAGGCCAAGGCCCCAGCTTGCCCGTGAAGGACCATCCTGGTTGCACAGCTTCAGCATAGCTTGGCCTCGTTGGCTGGTCTCTGAACCAACTGTGTTTTAAGTTTTTATCTACAGTTTTGCCAGCAGTGCAGATGAGAAGGATGAGTTCAAGCTTATCTTTATATAAACTCAAGTGGTTTCTCAGAAAATATGGCTCTTAAAGGTTTCCTTGGCCAGTCACCTGAGACCTAGTTGTGTATTTGATTTTTCCCTGAGAATAAAATCTGCATGACTCAGTCTTTGGGTCAATTCGTAAAATTCCTGGCAAGAGTTTTTGGGCTTCAAATGACCAGAAGAAGAAACTGGCTTTGACCCACACAGATGCATGAGGGACTCCCCAATCCAAAGCTGCCCAGGTCACTCACAAAGGAACATGACTTTCCTTGGCTGAGAGGAGGATCTGGACAAAGGAGGTTTTCTCTCTGGGCTTGGGACTGGCTAGTGGCATTTCCAGTCAAAGCTCTGCCTTTCTCTGCCCACCACATTAGAAACAGAGAAGACCATTATTTCTCCAAAAATGAAACTATAAAACAGACGTGAGCATAACACATCCACGAAAAGCATGTTTGCACAATTACCCTCATCAATAGCAACCAGGACTTACACGCGGGGTCCCCCGATTTCATGCATGACCCAGATCTCGATTCGTGTGATTTTATCCTTCTGGAAGAAGGGAACTTCAAAATCTGCAAAAAAACTGAAAAAAAAAAGTTCTAAAGTAATTAATATGATGCTTTTTCCATTTCATTGTTCGTTGATTTACACATTATTTTTCTTTTAAGGTTTCTGGGGGGTATTTTTTTTTTCTTAAATTTGTAGGTTACTTATTTCATTCATGCATCCATCAGCTGTTCATGGTTTTGCTCCACCCAAACTTAAAAAAGCAAGCATTAGGTTAGGAATTAGGATTCTCTTAGGCCTCCATTCAGAATCACTAGATAAACATTTTGGCATCTCTGTAGCACCCGTTGGTGTTGGTGTCCTTACCCTTTTACGGGATAGGCTCCTGTTGGCACTGAACCATTCAGCATGATGTGGATCACCCCAGAACTATCCTTGGAATACTGTAAAAAGAAACACGTGTTTTGAGTAAATGAAGGACTGTCCTTTTTCAGCTATGCAACGGCCGATTTTTTTCACTGACAATTCTCAATACGGACAAGAGTACGACAAATTTGGTATTTTATACAGCTAAAAGGGATACAGAGTGTTATATTTTGGAACGAGAATGGCTTTGAAGTATCAAAAACTCAGCAATTGCATGGCTGGGAATTTGCCCTATGAAAATAACGCGACAGGTTACCAGCATCGGCTGGATGTTAGGCTGCCGTTATAAACCCACCTCGATATTGCAGTGGCTTTAAACAACTCAGTGTTATCTCATGCTCACACTGCATGCTTATCACAGGCCCCCTGGAGTTTTGCTCACTCTGCGACCCCAACTAACCAAGTCTCCACATCTGCAAAGCCGCTAGTTACCGAGAAGAGCAAAGGGGAAAGCGGCCAATCACAGACCAGTCCTAAAAGGCTCTGTCCACTCTGTGGCTCACACTCACGTCTCATTGGCTAGTGCAAGTCACTCATAAATTACTCCAGGAAGCAGAGGAGTATAGGAGGTGAGCCAGAAATGCTTGGTGAACAGCGCTAAGGGCCACCTGGTGTGCAGAGACAGGCACTGAAGCAGGGTGTGTGACCCATCTAAACAGCCAACAGAAAGGGAACCACAATGAAACCGTGAAGCTTACAGTCCCAACTCTTTACTCAGCCCTTAGGGAAGTCTACAAAAGATTCGCCACAGCACAGGAAGCACTTGCATTCAAAGTGAAATGCAAAATCAAATAGGCAGGAGTCTGGGAATAGTAGTGGACGGGGCATCACGCAGCGCTGGGCTTATTCTCCGGTGCGGTGATGCCCCGGCAGCGGCAGCGAAGCAGCCACGTCCTCCGCGCCACGCACGTCTCACGTTGCTCGCGAACAGCGCTAATAATGGTCACGGTGAAATCCTGGGGCGTCAAGGGCTGACGGGCACTATGGTGAGGGGGGAGGGATGCCTTTAGGTAGTAGGAATTACGAATGATTAACTTTCTTATTTATGTCTTTTGCCATTTGTCATTTTTCTAGCATGAGCAGCTGTTACATTGATGATAAGAGACAATTTTAATTTAAGATTAAATTCGTGAGGCGGTGTGAGGCGGTGGCTGAAGATCTGGTCTCTGGCTCCTCACTGAGCTCTGAATAAGTCTAGTTACCTGTCCTGCCATCTCTGTGGCCCATTTTTTTCTATACGTAAAACAAGGCTAATAAGACTCCCTACGTCATAGGGCTGTTGTAAAGCTCAAGCCACTTAAAATAATAACTATGAAGAGTTACTGACTACGTCTCTGCTGTGGTTCAGACGCTCTCCTCACCATTCTGCTACCTGCCGCATGCTTGGACGATCCAGCATGTTCTGAGGACTCATAAAATGTGGGCACGGGTATTAGATTGCCCATATAGGGCTGGAGGAAGGAAGGATAAGACGGTGGTTTGGACACACCCTCCAAAGTCAGGCGGATGCCCTAGAATATCTATCTATCTGCTTCCTTCACGTGTAATGCTGACATCATCACCCCTGAGCTGCCGTGATGATCCACATTCGGGTGATGGCGTAGCCATAGCCTCTCCTTTCTCAGTGAGGGGCTCAAGCAGTCCACTGACAACTGACTGCGAACTGTGCGCAAAACAGAACCTGTGCGTAGTGGCTGCACATGGGGTGTCCCCCCTGGAGCTGGAAGGAGAGCACAGGAATAAACAGAAAGCTTTCTGTCTGGAGCGGGCCCTCTGCTGAGCTCCCAACTGCAGCCAAAGTCCCTCTCGCCCTAATTAACGACGGACCCAGTGGACACTCGGGAGCCAGAGGTGGAAAGGGGACCCAAAGAGACACAGATAGCCCCGAAAGAGGTTTGGTGACAGCGGGTGGAGGACCCTGGAGTCTGTGGGGTGACCACTCAGCACAGCTAACATTTAACCATAGACGGTTCTTTGTGGGGCACTGAGCTAAAGACTGAACCCTCTTTATTTCTCATCTTTGTTCTAATCCTGGCGATGGGAATTGGAAGCTGTACTCATTGGAGTTTTATAGCTACTGACAGCTCTCACTAACTCCGTGACAGTCCTCTCTGAGGGGATCATCTGTGTGTCTACAGTTTGTCCTCAGGCACCTCCCACTGACAGCAGCCTTGTAGACCTTTCGGACTCCCACATCTGGGTCTCAGTGCCCCCCAGGGCCTCCCGGAAAAGCAGGGGCTACCCCGTTTTATATCGCAATGAAAACCACATTGATTGGAAATACAAGCCCATGAGTGTAACGAGAACGCCTAGTTCATATCCTCACCCATGACTCACATGCCCCGGCTGCTCCCTCTGAGCCAGGCACGGCTCTGTGTCTGTGAGCCCCGACGGTGTGGGGGGACTCAGGAGGAGGCCTCAGCAGGTCGCAGAGGTGGAAAGCGAGGCTCCAAGAAGTTAAGCAAGAGCCCAAGAGCAGAGTCTCCGGAGCCCGGTGCCACGTCCCACCCCACGCAGGCCCAGCTGCCCAGCCGTCCACCCCGGGATTACCTGGCTGGACGCCCTCTTCCAGAAGGCATCCACGGCGTTGTTTTCGCAGTCTTCTGATGTGGGGCAGGACTGGTAATCAAGCTCTAAGGGAAAAAATGCGCAGATGAGTTTTATCACAAAGGCTGCGTAGGGAAGGATTCATTACAAATATACTGGCTCCCCGCGGTATATGGAGCCTGAGTTCTGCACAACGTGCCCGCCGTAAACATTCACGGCTCTGCCCTCCCAATCGCGAGGAGCCCAGTGAGCGACCCCTCAATCCAATCCGTGACATGAGGACACATGTCACCTGGCTCGGCACCGATGTGAGGAGGGCGGAGAACTAAACTCTCGGCCGATGAGGGAGCCTGGCTGACCGCCGAGCATCGGCCTATCAGCCGGGTTATTTTTCTACTGGAACTCCAGCAAAAGGGTTTAAAAAGAAAAAAAAAAAGAAAAAAAATCTTTGCTTTCCTGGGAGAAGCGCCTTCTCCAATTCGCATTGGTCTCAGAAGTAAATACAAGAAAAATAGACCCAAAAAGCGATCGTCCATAGCCAGAAAATAGATATTTTATAACGGTTAACATATATAAAAATGTTCAAATATATTTAAAAATTTTTATAGCAGATGTAGGTGGCATTTGTTCGCCATTCTCTCTAGAAAGAAAGAAAGAAAGAAAGAAAGAAAGAAAGAAAGAAAGAAAGAAAGAAAGAAAAAGAGAGAGAGAGAGAGAGAGAGAGAGAGAGAGAAAGAAAGAAAGAAAGAAAGAAAGAAAGAAAGAAAGAAAGAAAGAAAGAAAGAAAGAAAGAAAGAAAGAAAGAAAGAAAAAAAATGCCAGTGAACAAGTGTTCCCTGGGAGAACCACACAGGACAGAATGTGTACTGCCTGAAGGGACACGAGTCACGGGGTGCTGCGAATCTGGTGACCTGCCATGTTTCTAAAGCGTCACCCCCAACCCCGCAAAGTCCACTGCGTAACCTGAGGGAAGACCACCCTTAACACTGCCTGAGACAGTGGTAATTACTTCTCTGATTACATTCTCCAGCTCTGAAGCTAGCTCAGGTTATCATCTCCACGTCCCAATTCCCCAGAGATCTACGAAGCCCATGGGGGAACAGGACATGGAGGGCCAGAATCTCACTCTCCAGCTTCCCGGGGCTCCTTCCTCCACTCCTGACAGTCGGGGCCTTGAGGGGGCATCTGTCCCAAGAATTATTTCTGTATTTACCTGTTTAATACTTTCTTGTTCTCAAACTATGGACAACGAGTGAGCACTATTAATGATCATTTACTTAGTTGAAGAAGGGTCTTCTTTAAAAATATTTTATGCTCACAAGTAATATATCAAAATTAAGAAGCAAAAAAAGATAGTAAATATTGATACCAAAAAAAAGTATGGCCGCATATTCCCAGCAAGGACCGTGGTTAACGGTTCGGGTTTGCTATCTTCTTGATTTTTTTCACGTGTATATTTTCATATATGTGTTGTGCATGGTTTTGTTTAAATTAACTTGATTTTTTTTCACTTAAAAATATATCACAAACACCCTTCCAGTTCAACAAATACAAAGCCTGATCCTCACTGTTCATGCCCTCACAGGATTCTACGATATAAACGCGCCATCGTGTTGCTGACCCTAACCTCTGGATGTCACCTCCTTCCTAGACAAAGACTCTGATAGAATGACAGCGATAGAAACAGACAGGTTTTCTGAGACACTTCCTCTGAGCTGTTTTACTCACATTTCTGACAACAAATGCATGGTTTTGTGGTTTTTCTTCCCCCATAACAATCAATTCTCTAAACTCCCCAGGCAGCAGCTGGCTGTCCTACGATTCAATGCAATTCTGACACTAACCACGCAGAGTTAGCACAGACCCCACAGGTAAAGGGCTCAGTCCCACAGGACTGTCCCCACTTCAGAAACCAGCTGCAAGGTGACACCTGTACTTCCTACCACCTGGCTATACATTCAGGAGTTTCCACTCCCCTCTCCACAGGCTCCATCATTTGCTAGGAGGGCAGAAAGACACCTTATTTGCTATGACTGGTTTATTGCAGAGAGTACAACTCAAGAACAGCCACATGGAAGGCAGGCACAGGCCAGGGTTGGCGGGGGAGGCAGGTGCATGGGGCGGCTCTGACCTCTCTGGGCACACTGCCATCCTGGCACCTCAGTATGTCCCCCGACTTGTAATCTCTCCAGACCCGCCATGACAGGGATTTTTAATGGAGATTTCACTATGTAGCCATGGTGGATAAAATCATTGGCTGTTGGTGATCAGCGCGACCTCCAGCCCATCTCCCCCTCCTGGAGGATGGAGGATGGGGCTGAAAGTCCCAACTCTCTCACCACACCTTGGTCATTCTAATGGTCACCCCTCATCTGAAGCTATGGGCCCCCAACCACGAGTCATCCCATTGCCAACAAAAGTCACTACGCTGCTACTCCTCAGATTCTAAGGGTTTTAGGAGCTGTGTGTGTGCCAGGAACTGGGAGGCAAAGACCAAATATTTGCTTTGTTTTATACCACAGTCTCCCTCCCCCCCCCATCCCCTTTTTATCACTTCCCTCTGCCGTTCTCCCCCACCCCCCCGAGGCGTCCTGGTCACTGATGGCGTCCTGGTCCACTGTACCCTGCCGCTCTCTCCGTCTCACTCTCAGTGAAAGCCGGGGTCCTTGCAACATCCTGGCTGCCTGGGCGTCCTTTAATCTCCAGCCTCACCGCCTACTACTTGTCTCTCCTTACCACCCTCCTTGCTGCTCCTTAAACATGCCAGTCATGCTCCCGGCTCGGGGCCTTTGCACCTGCGGCTCCCGCCATTGGGACACGCTCTTCCTCATCTCCTTTGGGTCTTTGCTCAAATGTCAGCCTCTTAGTGAGGCTCTCCCTGGGCCTGTGCAGAACTGCAACGCCTTCCCCTTCCCTCCGCACCAGTCCAGAACGTCCTATGCCCTTTCCCTGTTCCGCGTTTCTCTACAGCTCCTAAAATCTTACGGCAGATGACATATTTTACTCGCCTGTTTATTGTCTTATCTCTCCCCTCTATAATGTAGGAATTTTTTTTTTCCTGATTTATTCTCTGCTGTGTGCCCAGTGCCTAGAAGAGGAAGGCCCGGCACATAGTAGGCACTCTACGAATTTTAGTTGGATGGAGATGAACGGAAGAGAATAAACAGAACGGAGCGTAGGTTAACTTTTAAAGCAACTCTGCTACCCAAAGAGAAAGAATATCGGGGCTTCATGAGTGGAACCCCTCCCCCCACCTCCTTTCCTTGCTGGCCTCCCTCCTGCTCATCCTTCGAGACTTATCCAGAACCACAGGCCCCAGGAGACCTCCTGGATGCCCTGGGCAAGGCCGCTGTCCCACTCCGCTCCACCTTAGTGCCTCGTCCTTCCTGTGTCCCAGCTCACGAAGGATGGAGTAAATGTCCCCCCCCCCGAGGCTGTGAGCTCCCCAAGGGTGGGGACACTTCACTGCCAGGTCCCCAGCGTGGCCGTGAGAAGAAAGAAGGAGGAGGAGATTCGTCTCTACCATCAGGTCAGTCCTTGTAACTTTGACCTTCACTGTGATTTTACTCTTGAAATATCTGCTGGTGCCCTGGAGTGGCTTTTAAGAGCAGGGGCTTTGGCTCTGTCAGAAGAGGGTTGAATCCTGGCCTCTGTCTCTTCAAGCGGTTTAACCTCCCTCAGTTTCCCCTCTGGACAATGAGGACAGTGAGACAGAGCTGCGAGCATGTGCGCCGGAGTCGGAATGTCCAGCGCGGCTATCGACGAGCTACGCACCCTCGCGCGAGTTTCTTAACCGCGCCGTGCCTCAGTTTCCCCATTTGTCAAAACAGGGATTAGGATCAGATCTATCCCGGAGATGACCTCAGTCAACGCATATAAGGTTCTTAGAAAGTACCTAGCAAAAGGTAAGTGCTGTCTGTCTATTATTGTTGTTGTTGTTGTTGTTGTTATTATTATTATTATTATCACCACCTACCTCAGAGGATGGGGGGAGGCGGGAACGTCAAATGAGATAAAGGCACCCGAAAGCGCTTAGCACAAGCGGCAAATGCACAGCAGACGCGACCGGGTATTTCTCTAGCGCCCCAGACGGGATGCTCACCGGAGGCGTTCTCCTGCCGGCACCAGCTCAGCACATCTGCGACCCTGCCGTACAGGACGTCCCCCACGGGCATAAAGCGACGGGTGTTCTCTGCGAAGCTAGCAACAAGGAACTGGTTATGCTCCCAGAACAGGGACTGAGGGGGAAACAAACACAACATTAGACTAGGACACCAGATCGAAACTGATATTTTTTTTTTCAGGGACGACATCACCGAGGCAAGTCAGGCAGGCGTCCACCCATTTCTCATCCCACTCCGACTTGCCTCGCAACTGCACTATATTCTCCCCGTCTTAATTTACCAATTCCGGGAGTGTTGTTATTCCAAGGGCATTGAGCGAATGTTAATGAGATATTTTCCCAGTGGTACAACATGGAGTGTGTGTGTGTGTGTGTGTGTGTGTGTGTGTGTGTGTGTGTGTAGATCCCTGGATTTAAAAGAAGATCAAGGGACCTGAGTTCGAATCCTGACTCTGTGATACACTAGATGTGTGACCTTCTCCAGGGCATGTAATCGCCCTGTGCCTCAGTTTCCACATCTGGGAAATGGAGAGCAGGAGTCCTTTTTCTCCTTCCACAGCTGTGCTTGGGGTGATATGCAATCACAAAAGGCACTTTCTCAAGTGCAAAGAGCCTCAAAGATGGCCGGCTTTCATATTATACTTCATAGCTCCCTTTATAAAGTCACAGTGTTCGCACGTGACAATAACACAATTAGCAATGCCCGCTCGCTCATTATCTCATCCGATCCTAGGTGTCCAATCCAGCTCTGTCTAGACTGGAAGTTCCCGAGGGCAGGGGACATTTTGTTCCCGGTGTCATCCTCAACCCTCAGCACAATGCCTGGCACGTGGAAGCAGCTTAGTTAAGTATTATACTGGGCTCATCAACTAGACCCAAAATCTGTGAGAGAAGAGGACAAAATTTATGGCCCCCCCTTTTTACTGGCAAGGAGGCAGTGAGGTTCAAAATGCAACATCTACTTAAAAATCATGTTTTCAGTCTAGTATATCTCTGAAACTTCAGCGCCATTTACCTACATTTACAAGAGAAAAAAATATCAATGTTAAGATTTTATAATAAAAAAAAATCAGGCTGAGACTTATTATGCCAGAAAAATAAAAATGCTACTTAATGTTCTTTATATTCAAGGTACTGTTCTAAGCAAGCATGTTACATAGATTTTGCTCATGTAATTTCATCTCATTAGAATTTAGAGCACAAACAGAACACAAATATCTTATCGATACGAATAGATAGGATCTTATGGCCCATTAAAGGGAGAAGTCGGTTTTCTGGGAGGACACTTGAGTGTGAGTGCTTTCTGAATTACTCAAGGTTCAAGCCTTGAGGGTCAGTTAGAACAGAACTGGCCAGGGGTGGAGGCCCAGTGTGAAAGTGTGGCACTGTCCTGAGGTCCTCTTGCTTCTTGCGCTGACTTGTTGACAGGACGTTTCCTTCTGCTGGGACAGGCAGGAGACCCACGATCACTGACAAACAGGAAGCCACCTTCCCACCCATGGCAAGAGCAGACGCACTATGAGTTTGCGGCCTGATGTTTCGGTAAGGCTGCTGGGTTGCTGGAGGCAGCCATCTCACACCCCTCTGAAGACAGAAAGCGGGGGTTTCCCAGGGTGTGGCGCTGGAGAGTTACCTTGTCCGGGGGAATGGCGTGCCTGGAGAGGTTTATGAAAAGGTCGTAGTCGGAGGGTAGCACAGAGCAGGGCTTCTTGTCCAGCACAGCTCTGAACGCTTCCCAGATGGCTGTGCAGTTCTTGTCCCTGCGCAAAAGGACAAGTTTATAAACGAGAACACACACACATGCACGCGCACACACACACACACACACACACACGCACTACAGTGTAAATGATGTCTTGTCATTTCTCCCAGTGTACTCCAAAAGCTTTAGACAAGCCATTTGTCATACATCTATTCTGCTGAAATAAGCATACAAAAAAAATGATCATGGCTCGTGCATTCACCCCAATTAAGAGGGAAAAAAAAAATAAAATAACTGAGGGGATGGATGGAGAAACCTGACGGTGGAAATGTGTCTCAGAAGGTGCTGCACATAATTTTCAGAGCTGAGGAACAGTCCTGCCCCAGGCTCAGAGAGGCCAGCACTGAAGAGGCAGCAAGAGCGAGAAAGTGACAGTTCCAACAAGTCGAGGCAAGCTCCCCGCTGCTCCTTCCTTTAGACAATGAGGCCCATTGAGGGCTGGGGCCAGGTGAGGTCAGGCCAGGGTTCAGGAGTGACAGCCATGTGTGGAGAAAGGCCCTGGCACCCCCTGGATCGCAGGAAGGGTGGCCTCCAGTGCCAGCCACACCTCTTGACTTCCGGTCCAGCTTTCCAGAAGTGTTTCCCACTGCATTTGCCATGTTTTCTTTCCCAGGTTGGGTGGTGAGTAACATGGGTGTTCCTTGTATGATCCTCCATTTTTTTGTTTCTTATTTTTACTTTTTTTTTTCTTTTGCCTTAAATGTGTCACCTTAAAAACAACTGGCACAGGAAAGGGACTATGGAAACAGAAAACGTGAGTCCACAGAAGGAACACAAATTAGCACAGTGCGAGAGCAAAGAGCCTCGAGCTCTAAAAAAAAAAAAAAAAAAAAAAAAAAAAAAAAAAAAAAAAAAAAAAAAAAAAAAAAAAAAAAAAAAAAAAAAAAAAAAAAAAAAAAACCGTCTAGATTCGAGCTGAAATGTGAATTCCCCAAGTTCCCGGACTCATGGAATTCCTGGGTCTTGCCAGTTCTGGGCTGTCATCCAAACTCACCCTCACCTCTAGACTGACACCCCACGACCTCCTTCCTTTACACACACACACACACACACATTCGTCATCAGCAGTCCCCACACACGGGCCCCGCCCCTCGAGGTTCCCTTCCCGCCACACTGGGCTCCCGCGACCTTTAGAGCCCCATGCGCCCCCCTCCGCCACTCGCATCCTTCAAGATCCCCATCTTCCCCCACTTTGGACCCCATTTCCCTCTCCCCACACCCTCCCCTCCTGCTGACTGCCCGCTCTCCCCTCTCTCTCTCTGAATGTCCCCGCTCCCCATTCCTGCTTTATTTCCCCTTCTCGCGTCCAGGCTCCCCCGCCCCGCGCCCCGCGCCCCGCGCCCCGCGCCCCGCGCCCGCGCGCCGCGCTCACCCGAGCTGCGCGCCCTGCAGCGCGCGGTACTCGGCGCAGCGGCCCAAGAAGATGGTCGGCAGGTGCGGGCTGGTGCCCGCCCCGCCCCAGCGCGCGCCCGCGCCGCCCGCCGCCTCCAGCAGCTGCAGCAGCAGCAGCAGCGCCGGGAGCCGCAGCCAGGACCGCGCGCACCCCGGCGCAGTCATCGCGGGGTCCTCGGGGAGCACCCCCCCCCGGACCGGCTTCCTCTTTCCACACGCAGGTGGCTCCCCGGAGAGGCGCTGGGAGAGGCGCTGACTCACACCCAGTGTCCCGATGTTTACAGCAGGACTTGATGAGGGCTCGAGTTCCCGCCGTTGAGTTCCCGCCTTGCTTAGCGGGGGCACCTTTGAAAAGAACCCCCTAGCAGTCAGTCCTCCAAAAGGCAGTGTGTGACCTCCGCCCCAAGTTAACACGTGCTCGCTACCCTGACCTCTATCTCCTGCTGGCTCTTGACCTGCTGGGACGGAGGACTGTCCTTCCCCTGCTCCTTGTACCCTGCGCCCGCCCCGCCCCACACCGCTAAGATCTGTGAGTAGTAAATGCTCCCTTTGCGTGGGAGTACTGGAACCCGCGCCTTCCAACAAAGGGACCCCATGGTTTCGCTTTTCCAAATGGGAGCTCGATGCTCAGGGAACTGCTTGCCCACCGCGTGGGTGCCTTGGGCACCTTCCTTCCGCGGGACGTAATCTGCATCTTCTTAATGCCCTACACCAGCTGCTCCTGCTTCTCCACACGCCACCTTCGCTCGCTTCCTGCGCCCCGCCCCCCCCCACCCACAACCGCCTTCTGCTTCAATTCCAGGACTGAATCGGGACACCACCAGGGACAGGACACTTGCTCTGGGCTAAGCTTGGCCTCAGTCCGGAGAGAGGGAGCCCCAAAGCAGAAGAGAGGTTCAGAATCGCTGGGGAGAATTCAGTCAGCAGGAGGAAGATGTTTCTGACACACAAACTGTGACAGCTTTGACAGACGCCCTTTTTTTCTGCTTGGCCGGTGATGAGTGGGTTGTATGTTTTCAGGAAATAACCACCACGGGGATTAATATTTACTGAGCTGTTCGAGGTGCCAAGTTCTCTACAAGCGCAGTTCTCACTTTGCGCAACGTCCTCTGAGCTACGTTCGTCATCCCCATTTGACAGGTGAGGAAACCCAGTTAGTTAAGGGAGTCGAGGTCACCATCTCCCTTCTAGGGACGAATCGCTTTAGAGAGCCAGGATGCCAGGATTAAGGGAATTACACGTGGAGGGCTTAGTTCTCAATTTTTACAGTAAGGACAGCTGTGAACTCTGAGTGGCTGGCAGGCATTAGATAAACATGAGAGGTGGGGGAGGGGCGGGTCTGGAGGGTTGCATAACATTTTCTTTGAAGCTCCTGCTTTCTGGTTTTAAAGTTTATAACCAAATCCCACATTCTCCTGTCCAGCCCCTGGTATGTACTTCCACATGTCTAAATAACATGCCTATATACTATTTCGTGATGTTTCTATCTTGGATATTATACTTTTGGACTTCCTAGTATGGAAAAGGACGTTTTCTCTTAAACCCCGCTCCTCCTCAAAAGGCCTCCTTCTGTACCTTCCGTCATGCCAGCAAAGATATTCCATAAGCTTTAAATCAAGAATCAGCATGTACATGATTATGAGTTCCTGAATATTATTCATGGCTGAGCTTCTTGTACTCTGTGAATATTTCCTTTTGTGTCCACTTCTTGCTTACCCTAGAGGGAATATTGTCTCCCTTCCCTCATGCCCTGGCTTGTTTCTTTGCTTAGGGTTTTGTGTGCTTAGGATTATGGTCAAACTCTCTGCAAGACATGTCAATTATCTCAGTACATTCAAAAGTGACAGTCCATAGTTCAGGTTGTCTCTCTTTACCACCCCGTCTCCCACCTCCCGCCCTCCTTCCTTCCCTCTCTCTTTTCTTTCCTGGGAACATTCCTCCTAGAGCCCATCAGTTTACCGTCCCAGCCTGAGCTTGTTGCCTTCTTGACCTGCAATAGTGGTCATCCTGGCTGTCCAGTTCCCCTCCCCCTGGGCTGACGCCTACTTCCTAGATCCTACGCTTTCCTCCTCCTTGTTTTATGGAGCACATCTTTCAACAGCTTCTTGAGAAGCTATTGAGGCTAAAAATTTTACGACTTTTTACATAATAATGCAAAATGCTATTATTCTACCCTCATGCTTGATTAAGATTTTGGAGAGAATTTTGAGATGGAAATCATTCTCCCTCAGAATTCTGAAGACAGTGTGCCATCGTTTTCTGCTTTCTGAGTTGTTGTTGAAAAATCTACAGCCATTTTCCCAATTCTGTTTATGTGACCTGTTTTTTTCTCCCCCCTCTGGAAGATTTCAGGATTTCTTTTTATCTTCGACAGTATGACATTTCAGAGATGAACTCGGGGGGTGAGTAGTTTCCACTGATTGTGCTGACAGCTCTAGAAAGGATGTTTCCAAGGAAAAAAGAAAAAGACGGGAGGCAATTATTACCTCTAAAGTAAGTTGAGGTTAAGAAAACAGCCACAGACTACTGTAATAATATGCCATGAATAATATGCATGTCATAATAATGTAAATGCTGATCACTGACTTAAAGCTTATATCCGAAGTGTAGGAAAAAACTGCAACAACTCAAAAATAAAAGAAAAACCACCCAAATTTTAACATGGAAAAAGAGTTTAAAAGATACCATAGCAAAGAAGATATTCTGCTATTTACCAAAGAAAAGGTGAAACTATGTCCACCCAAATATTTGTACATGAAATGTTCATAGGAGCTTAATTCATAATAGCCTCTAAATTCACAATCTAAATGTCCAGCAAGAGAAGAATAAATTGTGATCCAATCATAGAATAAAATACCATTCAACAATACAAAGGAACGAACTACCAATACACTAAAGAACCTAAAAATATATGTATTCAATGAAGCTAGGCATAAAAAAAAATAAACTTTTTGTATGCCTCATATGAACTTCTAGAAGGAATAGGATGCTGGCGTAGAGAGCTGAGAGGAAAAAGATTTCAGATGGAACCCATTTTCCGAGCAAAGGCAGAATGACGGGAAAGCATGCAGCTTCTCTTGAGAAAGGTCCAACATTTAATTGGACTGGTAGGTCGGGTGCAGGTTGAGACTTGACAGGAAAGTTAGTCCATGAATCTAATACTGATTTGGACTTATTCTCCTAAACATTAAGAGATTTGAATAATTCATTAACTTCCTTGTTGAAAACTTCGTCTCATTTGTCGTCTCATTTGTCATTTGGAATTCTTGGCTGCTAAAGGATGAAATGAGAGAGCTCATGCATTTAGAAACCCTAGAATGGCATGTTCTAGTGCTTTCTCAATGAATGTTTTGAATACTTATCGTTAACCCGATTTGTTCCTGTGTTCATTTTCTGTGGCAATAGACTGAATAATGAATGGCCCCACAAAGGTGTCACCTCCTAGTCCCCGGGAACTGGTGACTACATTACGTTACACAGAGGGACTTTACAAATGGGATAAGGATCTTGAGATAGAGAGATTATAATGGATTGTCTGGTCGGATTTAATCATAAGGGTCCTTATGAGAGGGAGACGGATGAATCAGAGACACGGAGTAGACAATGTGACGATGCAAGTGGAGAGATACCGAAGTGCTAGCTATGGATCTGAGGATGAACAGAGGCCATGCCACGGGAATGCAGGCGGACTCTCGATGCTCCGAAAGGTAAAGAAACAGACTCTTCCCTGGAGTCTCCGGAAGGAATGAGCCCTGCTGACATCTGACCTTGGTCCAGTGAGATTATCATTGGACTCCTGACCTCGAAAAGATAAATTTATGTTGTTTTAAGCCACTAAATTTGTGGTAACCTGTTGCAGCAGCAAAAGGTAACTAATACAGATTTTAGTATCTAAAAGTATCCCTCTTTCTGTCTCCTTTTTCTTTAGCTCCAAGACTGAATTTGAGACATCACCAGGGACAAGACTCTTGGCTAATCTTGGCCAGCGTCTGCAAGGAGGGGCCTCCAAAGAAAAGGTAAGATTGGAGAATAGACGAGGCAAGTTCTGTCATCAGAACAAAATTTTTCTGGCTCCAAGCTATGGCAACTATGCTTCAACACATTCTAAAAATACGGCAGTGTTTGGAATTAGGGAATGCATAGATAATTATGTATAATTATGAACTTGGAAATTTAGTTGAGATTTCCAAGCAAAGTAATAAGGTATGACCTAGTTTCTTCCTGTTTCTTTCAGTATAATGTGAGAGAGAGAAATTGAGAGACCTGTCACGAAAAAAGAACCAGAACTTGACAATTTGGAAAACAGCCTATCCAGATTGCAAAAGACAGTAATGTTAAGTGATCAGCTGTCAGGAAAGCATGCCAGAGAAAGCCAGTGATGTGGCCGGACAATTTTAAATGATTCTTGGTTTTAAACTGTAGTCAAAACATACATAAGCTTTATCATCTCAAGCATTTTTAAGTGTGGCTTAGACTTTTGCTTGGAAAGTACAAAAGGTTAGAGCATTCGGGTGCACAGAGGGCTCTGTGAAGGCTGTGTCCTCAGAGAGCCTCATGGGTCCTCGCAGCCAGCTCAGCAGAAGCCCAAACCAGAGCTGAGATTATTCAGCAAAGAACTACGGGATAGCCTCTTTTCTAATGGAGTGAATCTCTGTGCCCCACAAAGCTTTTGCGAATATTATACCAATAGAAACAGCGTCAAGTTGGACTAAAAGGAACAGGACAACAAGGAAGGCGGCTATTGGTCTCCCAAAATTCTGCAGGCAGGAAGCAAGCTGATAAAAAAAAAAAAAACCACTCAGGGGCAAATGCATGCCATGCTTCATGAAAAAGGGTGACTCAAGGGTCAACTCCAGAGTGGAGACTCTGGAGGAGTCAAGGGCAGAGACAGGAGCCACATGAGTTATCCCCAAGCTTTGAAACTTCAATGGCGTTTGCCCAGGAGGACTTTGAGAGGCTGGTGGTGACTCCTTTTTTTTGCCTTAGGTTTTCTCCCGTTGTAAACATGAATGGCTGTTAACAGTTCCCCCATGCCTCTCCCAGCACTATATTTCTTAAGCACAGACTTGCTTTCTCCTTTCCCAGGTTCATAAGTAAGAGGCTTTTGCCCCAGAATGGTTTATACTCAGGACTGATTTAGAGACTTGAGACTTTTGAGCTGATGAAACTTAGATTCTGGTATTTTGCACTTTAGTTGATGCTTTAATTGACTGAGGCTCTGGGGACTTTGGGATGGGTGAATGTATTTCCTACACACCAGGCCTCTGGGTCAGAGATACAGCCTCTTACCAACAGTAAAGAAAAGGAATTGAAATATCAATTCCCCAGGCCCCAGTGCCCACAGTACTGTGGGCCAGACGCTCCCTCTGCACGCAGGAGCCTAGCATTTCATGGGGTTACTGGTTCATCTTCACCTCCTCCCTTACAGAGAAACTCCTGGAGTGCAAGCACAGGGCTCTGGGGTGGGGGTTGGGGTGGGGGGCTTATCATTACGTCCCTGGGATGTCTCTAGGGAGAGATGTCTCTAGGTTCGCTTTCCTGGAATGTCTCCTTATATATTCTTAGCAAATACTTTCATTCAGAGGCTCTAGACTGTGCAGAAATGTCAGCTATTGGTGAACTATCTTCCAACATTTTATTCCAAGCACTAACAAGGGAGACTTTCTATTACCTTTAATAGAATAGAAAAATCTTAAAAATATCAAATAATGCTAAGCATGGCTGATGGAAAGGAACTGCTAATCTATATGATTTTAGAGAAAGACATGCCAAAAAAAACACAAAAACAAACAAACAAAAAAACATCGCCCAGTGAGGTCAGCGTCTGCAAAGAGGCGGAAGTTGAAATTACTCAGAGGAAGACATATTAAGCAATATGTTGCTGAATTACCAGCAACAATGTGAGGAAGCACTATCAATCAATGCCATTTCTGGATTCATACAGAGACTGTGTGGCAAATGAGATTTTAAAATGTAAAAAAGGCCAAGAGATTTGCCACACATTTACTAATTAATTATTCCTGGAACTATGTCGAGTTACAGATGTTAATATCATTAATTCATTTGTTCTTCATCAAATGTTCATTGCGCACCCCGCCCCCTTACTAGGCGCCACGCGAGACGGATGTCACTCTGCTCCCAGAGCACTCATCCCGGCGGCTGACTCGCAGAACTAGTAGCCAAATAAATGAAAGATATTACAAATAAAATAAAAGAATAACGGATGTATCCAAACTAAGGTGGTTAGGGAAGACCTGTTTAGGGAAGTAACATTTAATTCGTTTTCAGAACAGCAGCTGGTCTTTTAAAACCTAAGTCAGATGTCTCCTAAGTAACCCTTCAATTCCTCCCCATTTCGCTGGCAAACGCTCGGAGACCCTATGTGGTCCACAGGGCTCTTTACGACCTGCTGCCCAGACTGCTCCCTAACCTCCTTTCTTATCACTCTTCCTACAGCATCTATCTCCCAATTATGAAGACTATTTATTTATTTATTGCCTCTCTCCTTGCCAGACATAAGCTCCACTAGAGAACGATCTTCCTTGATTTTATTTTGTATCTTAAATGTCTCTAGGACCATTCCTGGCCTCTAGTAAAAGTTCACTGCATTTTTGTTCAATGAATCTAAACTTACATTATTTTGTTAATATTTAAATAGAACAAAAATAAAAACCTAACAGTCATTACATGTAATGATACATTAACATTTAAGTACGACAGAGAAAAATATTTATTTAATGCAACAGGTGCAGCTACCTGTTCATTAGTTCATTCCAGTCTAGAACGGGGGGTGGGACAATGCCACCCGTGTATCTGCTGCACCATGCGACCCACTTCTTTCCTTCAAGTGGGTTAAAACTGAAAATCCTAGTCCACACAAACCCATCATTGTGCATAATAATAGCAGGATGCTCTCTCTGCTTAGCAAAGGAAAGTTTTCCTTTATCCTAATCCAGAATGCTGACAAACTTAATGCTTCATAATCGTTCTTCAGTGTAAATGAAGAACTGGGTTGCTGTAATTCATTCTCTTCTTCAGGCACCAGGTTTAACTCAATGATCGATTCTGGGTTTCGAAAAGCAAATGGATCTTTAACCAACAGTTTTCTCTTAATGTTTCAAATTTCTCTTCTGGAAAGTAACAGTTAAAAGTTTGAGATAGAGAAGGGAGATGCAATAATATCTCTAATTTTATTTCTTTCAAAATGGCTTCATTAATAACATTCTCTTCAATATGTTGCAAAAATCTTGGAAACATGTAGTAGCTAGGACGGTTACTTTTAAGCCTTGCTTGCCATAATAATGTCTTTTGAAATCCTTAGATATAGTCGACATATTGGAATATATCATTGTTTTTCCCCTGTAGTTTTAAACTGAGCTCATTAAGAATGCCAAAAATATCAGATAAATATGCCAATTTCATTACTCAAATGTCATCTTCAAAAATACTTGTCAAATGAGATTTTTTTTTCAGTGAGAAAAATGTGAATCTCATTCCTGAGTTCATAAACTCTGTTTAGTATTTTCCCTTGAGACAACCAACAGACTTTGGTATGGTACAGTAAGTGGGTATAATTAATTCCAATCTCTGAACAAAATGTTTTGAGGAGTTTTATGAAGTTTTATGAAGTGGTAGATATCTATCTTAGATGTTCATTCCCAATAGTTTTTGATGGGAAGAGTTTTAAGAGTTCCAGGTATGGTCTGATGTGGTGAGGCTCCAATGAGGCTTTCCATGGCTAGGTCAACTATCAGGTTGGTGCTGATGATATATTTTTAGAAATTTCTTGGAATGTATCCTTGACCTGGGAATAGGAACAGAGATATGGCATTAAAGAATTACAATACAGAGCAATGCTTTTGCCAGTATCAGGGACCTTTACAGTATTCACAGTCATGGGTGCTGAAGCAAAAAGCCTACAGCTCTTCTCATCACTGTTATGTAGGTTTAGGCCTATTTCTATATGGCAAACCACCTTCTTGCAGGGAAGAGGGTAAAGTCTTATGTTTACTGCAGTGTTTATTAGAATTCAACATCTTAACAGTGTTAATACTTTCATTAGAATTGTTTGCATTACTTATATTTTCTTATTGTCTGTATCCTTGATGCTCTGGCATCTGGGTTCTCACTAGTCAGGGAGAAACTGATCCTTCCAGGGTTGGCTAATTCCTAGAGATCGCAAACAACTCCATTGACAGCAAAGAGCTTAACCCAGGAGAACGAACCAACCATGGGAACTAACCAATCCAGAGCTGACGCTACCCATATCATCCCCTCAACCAGGCTCCTACATTCCACCACTATTCCCCAGCCAGGTACCAGGTAACTAGGGACAGCCTCCATGCCCCAGAGTCTGCTGCATTATTCAAAAAGCCAGTCCTAAACCTTCTAATCTGCTTCACCCATTCCTTCCCTGGAAAACCACAATATGGGCTTTTTTGCAATTCTCATCTGCCGGCTTCCCTCTGTGCCCTTGCCATGTGGGACGGCATGCCCTACTCCTGTTTCTAGCGGCTCTGTGAGTATAAAACTTCCTACTTCATGACAGCCATTTGTGTCTGCACGTCTCATACCAGATTAAAACAAATTCCGGGTACAATTTAAGTCATTTTTATTTTTTTATTGCTCTGGCTACAAAGTTTTATAGTTTGGCCCTAATCCTACTTTCCTCATAAGATTTTATTAGTAGTATAAATTTTGCATACCGTGATCTTCTAGAAAGTCACAGTGTTAAAGTGGAAACATCTTTATCCTGAGATGGTGAATGGATTCCCCCAATCGCCTGAGAGGAAGATTAGAATACCCCAGTTTGGGGAACATACTGAATATTTTTCATTCTAGCTATCACCCATCCTTCATCTACGAGTAAAACAGAGTACAGTATAGCACACGAGCAAGGTACTGGTCTCAGAAAAACAAGTGACATTTTGTTGCTGGAGCATGTAGCACCAAAAAATGTGCTATGAATTATCTTAATGTCATCAATGTTCACCAGTTTGTTGCCACTGTATTTACCTGGGAGTTTAATCTCTTAATAATAAAGCCAGCTTTGAAAGAGGCAACACAGGGGATGGTGACCTTGAGACAAGAAAGATGTTGCCAGGAGGCAGAAGGCTGTAAGACTTCATTAATTATACCTACATGGGTTTCACTCTTAACAATAATAAATTTGAAGGGGAGTTAAAATATGTCACACATAATGCATTTTAAAAAATTAAGACTATTTTTTAAAGAGCAATTTTAGGTTCACAACAAAATTAAGCAGTAGGTAGAGAAAATGTGTCTCCCATATTCTCTCGGCCCCCTTGATATGCACTTTCTTCCCTTCCCAATTATCAACATCCTCCACCAGTGGTGCGTTTGTTACAACCGATAAACCTACACTGATACCTTATAATTCCCCAAAGTCCATAGCTTACATTAGGGTTTACTCTTTGTTTTGACACATATATGACATGCATCCATCATTATGGTATCATACAGAATATTTTCACTGCCCTAGAAATCCTGTGCTTCGCCTCTTCATTCCTTCCACCCTCCCCAATAATCCCTGATTTTTTACATTGTCACCACAATTGTCTTTTCCAGAACATCATAGAGTTGAAATCACAGAGTATGGGTTTCTTTCAGATTGGCTTCTTTCACTCAGTAATATGCATGTAAGGTTCCTCTGTGTCTGATCTTGTATTGCTGGCCTATTTCTTTTTAAGTTCACAATCTGAATACAACAGTTTATTGATCACTCACTAATGAAAAATATCTTGGTTGCTGCTGCATTTTGGCAATTATGAATAAAACTGCTATAAACATGATTGCAGGTTTTTGCGCAGACATAAGTTTTCAACTTCTCTGGGTAAACACTAAGGTTGTTGGATTATATGTACAATGAATTTTAAAGAGGATCCCAGCAAAAATTGTGTTTGTTGTTGGAGTTTTTTCTCCAATACTGCCAACTTTTGTTAAGGTAACTCATTCATGACAGACTTCAAATAACGCCAAAAGGGCCTGCTCTTGGCTCTCATGAGTTGTGATGGCCTAGTCTGCTACTGAGTTACCCTGGTGGTCTTTCTGATGTAAAAACTGTCAGAAAAATGACCAAGTCAGAACTGAGGAGGGTACAGACCTGAGGGTATAGGCAGCAGTAAATAAAGGTGGTTGGTATGATGGATCACACGATTTAGTATAATCTAGTGAAAAATGGTGATGTGGATAACTTTCAAGAGAGATTTTCTTATCTGGTCAGTTTAGTGCAAGACAACTGTTAAATGTCCCCAGATACCTTGTAGATATTTACTTTACATGGCTAAAAAAAATGGTGCTTTTGTTTGCCCTCTCTTTTCTTCACTATCCGTCTGAAAGGTGCCTTAATGGGAGACCATAGGAATTTTGGAAGAGAGGTTCAACCTGAGGTTTTTGGTCTAACCATAAGTTTTGGAACTTTGATTTAAAGAGATACTTTCAATTAGAACTCAACACAAATCAGAGCATATACATTATAACATGACAGAAGAAGATATGTACTAGTTATCTAGGGAAGCAGTACTGTTTTGTTATTTCAGGATTTTAAGCAAGTCTGCATGATTGTCTTACATACTTAATCCAATAATCATTATCATTAGCGATGCCTGATAGGTAGTCTTTAATTACTTGCAACTTATTTTTACCTCTTAGACATACCTCAACAGTGCTATGAATATTATCTTCTAAAAATACAGCTCTGATCAGTTTCCTAATTCAAAAACCTCTAATGGCTCTGAGCTAGTGTAAACTCCTCAGGATAATATCCTTTAAATCTAAGCCATCCTATCCTTCTAGATTTCTCTGTCATTACATATCTCCATTCAATTCTACATTTTAAGCTCTAAGACTATGGAACTTCTTGAAACATCTTGTGCACTCTCATGCTTCTTTTGTTCTGAAGCAGTATTCCTTTTGCCTTGAATACTCTTCTTGCCTTCCTAAGTCATCTGAAGTCCTGTTCATTCTTTAGGAGTTAGCTCCAATGCTAGAGCATTCATCCATTCAAATAAAATGTAAGTATTTACAATGTGTCGGTACACAGGGGGTACAAAGCAAGAAAATGAACAGTGACTTATATAAGGGAATACCTGTTCATCGGCTGCAATGAATGAACTAGAGTTACATAACACCGACAAATCTTAAAAAGCAGTAGGTAAAAGAAAGCTGCAAAAGGACATATACATTACAGATTAAAATTATACAAAACAGCACTATATATACGAAATTAAAAATTAAAATACAAAAGTGCTTGGAAGAATGGTTACCTTCCAAGAGAGAACAGAATGGGATTGGGTGGAGCAGACAAAGGATTTCAATTACTTAGATGATAATTTATTCCTCCAGTTGGGTAATGAATAAATATGTAGTTGTTCTATTTCTACTTTTGTCTGCCTAAAATAGTCTATATTTTTAAAGGATGTATAAGGCTTGATTCCTTCCTTGAAGGCAGATGTCTCATAACTAACAATTTGATAGTACCTTGGACCTCATGCACTCCCCTTTGTTTCCCATATCGTCATTACGCACACGTTAATCGGTACACAAGGCCGATTGGGAACTTGCAGGTGTGAGTTTTAGGCAGATTAGAATGTAACCCTCTTCCCAGGAGATTTCTGACTCTTCTCTCCAGTCCTCACGGGAGCCAAATACTGCCTTTTAAGGACTTCAGCCTATCCCTCCCAGCGGATTCTAGACTACCTCCCGTCAGAACCGGATCTCTGCCCTCTTCCTCCGGTAGACCTCGATTCGTTATCTGAGCAAAACTAGAATGTGTCGCCCCCTATAACAAACCCAGGAATGTCTACCATTAGCAGACTCTGGTCCATTTCCATCAGCGGTTGCCTTCCTTCTCACCTGCTGTCCGGAGCCGCGAACCGCGCATCTCGCCCGTGGAGCGGTGATGCTGCTCCGCCTGCATCCTTTGCGCGAGACCACTTCCGGCCCGGCCTCGGCATCCACGGATGCCCCACTTCTAGCAGGCGGCGGGCGGCGCGGCTCTCTGCGCACGCGCGCAGCCGGGGCCCGTCGCGCTCTCCCGCCCTCCCGACGCTCTCGCGGCAGCCTGGCGGTGTTTCCTACTCTCGCGCGAGTTCTTTGAACGCTCTGGCGGTGAGCACTCCGTGCGCGCTCCGCCGCCGGCTACGACGAGTGCAGAAGCCTGGAGTTCCGGGCTGCTGTTGGCTCGCTAGCTGCGGCCGAACGTGGACCGGCTTCGTCCCGGCCGGGTCCTGGCGCCCGGGGGACGGAGGAGGGGCCACTGCCAAGTGAGGAGGCCTTTCGGCTGGCGCAGCAGCCACTCCGGAGCAGGCGAAGCTCGTGGGGCGCTGAGCCGCACCTCCTGGCGGTGAGCGCGCCGGACCCGCGGCCTCTGACCCCGCAGCCCATGACCCCGCGGCCCCTGACCCCGCTGGCCCTCGCCCTCCGGGTCCCGCTGTACAGCCGTGAGCGCGCTCCGAAGTAACTTGACACCTTTCTAAGAGAAAGAGAATTTAGAATTTTAATTTCCTTTCACCCTGTTTACTTAGTTAGAGAACCGTATTGTACTAAGTAATCATCGTAGTCTTGTGTTTCTTCAGCAGTGCACTGATTTTGAACACACGTCTGCATTTCATTAAGTAGATGTAAGGTATATATTAAATATGTATATTTATATTTCTGTCCTGTAATGACTTGAACGAAACGTTTATTAAAATAAGTTAATGTAAATAGATGATCTTTGTTACAAGCCAACTTTTTGGACGTTGATTATAGTTATTGCCTTTTATTAGAATTTAGTTTGAGAAAAAGATACGGGGGGTTTTCATTTCAACTCAGATTTTACAGGACTTTGTTAGCATTTCTTTACTTCAAGCTATTTTTATTTTTAACTTATTTTTACACACAGATTTTTGAAAAGTATTTTGCTTCTCACTGGATTTTTAAAAACTTTTGATTAGTAAATAATTATTTTACATGGCTCAGTCAAACTCCATAAATTTGACTGAGCTACATGAAACTACAGAAAAAGAGCTGCATACAAACTACATACAAAGCAAAGCCCTAAGATTTCACTCCCTCCCTAGTCCCCATCCAGTATTGTTCCTCATGGCCTCCTACAGGTAACCGTTTTCAATTTGTTTGTCCTTCCACTCTTCGAGCAAATACAAGCAAATGTGAATATACCTTATTTTCCTCCATTTCTCCTCCAGTGTTCTCTGCGTTGTTCTGCTCTTTGTTTTTCACTAACAGTACATTCTGGATATTTCTGTTATCACTATTTAATTGAACTTTCGTTTCTTTTTTTTTTTTCCTGTCGTGTATTCCATGCCAGCCACAGTCTCCAAAATCCTCAGACTACGTGTACTTCTACCCAGTTGACTACAAAATAAGAATTCCCACGACTGCTTGAACAGCACCCTTCTCACATGGGTGATAATTCCCTAGAATGACTGACAATTCAGGCAAGTGCTATACATACTATTACAGCTTTCTTATAAAGGATACAGTGAGGAACAACCAAATAAATGGAAGACTTACAGAAGTGTTGAGAGCAAAGAAAGCAGCTATGGAAGGAACACCCTTGAACACATCTGTGTCTTTCTTCAATGCCAGGTTTATTGAGTGGAACCAATCAGGTCCCCATGTGGGTTCACACACAACGCACAACAGAGTGGGGAAGTACAGAGTGTTACGTGACAGAGTGAAGCGATGAAAGTCATTAGTGTCTCCAAAGCAAGCTCTGTTGACTGGTGGCGCAGAGAGCTGCAAATCAGGCCCAAGCCAGTGGCTAAACAGGGTCAGGTCAGAGTCTTTGGCTCCAGCACACCCATCTGTGATGCTATCGGGTCAGACTTGAATATCATCTAAGGCAGATGTCTCCAACCTTTTTGGCGCCAGGGGCAGGTGCTCCTATGAGAATCTAATGCCTGATGATCTGTGCTGTAGCTGAGGTGGTGATGCTAGCACTGAGGAGCTGCTGCAAATACAGATGAAGCTTGGCTCGCTTGCCAGCCACTCACCTGGTTCCTGACAGGCCACAGACTGGTACCGATTCACGGCTTATATGGACCTTATAAAGTGGAATCAGGCTTATCAGCTCCTGCAGATGTGGTTTTAGGCGGTTTAGTTATACCCTAAGGGCATTCTCATGATGTGCAAGTTGACGTTACTGTCATGGCTCCCATGGGATCCGTTTGCTAAGGCCCAAGAAGTCCTCATTTCTTTATGCTCTACACAATAAGGCAAAAAAGTATGAGGAGCAAGGAGTGCAGAGCTCCCGTGGCCTGCCTGGGTGTGCCACTCCCAGCACATCCATGTGTTCACCAACCTGGAAGCTTCTGGAACCTGGTGGTTTTAGGATTTTTTTTTTTTTAAATGAGATTTCATTGAGCAGGCAGAATTGATTAAATTACTGGCTAAAGTCTCCTCATAGGAAACTGCCATCCTGAATTTTGTGTTATCCGTTACCTTAAAGTTTATTATGAGGCAACCTAGATGTATTCCCGAAATATGTACTGCATCTTTCCTTTGTGGATGAGAAAAGTGGGTTCTATAGAAAGTAACCTCACAGGTTACTTTATGATCTGATCATAAATTCCTATCTGGGCAGGTCAGAGTGGCTGGTCACACCCAGGCTTGTAACTCCTCCAACAAGCCCTGTCCGTTTCTGCACAGCTGAGTCAACACTGAAATGCCTCTTTTCAGGCCCCTCCTAATAGTTACCACCGTTTCAGATGCCTCAAGAGAGCACATAATCTTAACTACCCTACAACACAGTCCCTACCTTGCTTTCTCCCCACTTCACGCACTAGTCCCTGCATCCCCTCTTTAATTTCAAGTGCCTAAAAGAAACTGTAAAACTGTTATTCTCAGGAGTATTTGAGATCTTGCTTCCCAGCATGCCATCAGTTTGGGCTCAAACTCTTTTAGATTAATGGAGGGGATCACTTTGTAAATGATATAAATGTCTAACTGCTATGCTGTATATCTTAAACTAATGTAAAATAATATTGAATGTAAAAAAATATTTTTAAAAATTCTCTACAAGTTTAGACATTTCTTATGTTGACACCTTAACATAAATGGAGTTATAGTACATATATACTTTTGTAACTAATTTTTTTTCCATTTCATACTTCCTAAGAGTAAGTCATATTTATGCATGTAGCTACAGTTTGTTCCTTTTCACAACCATATAGTAGTTTGTTTTAGAAATACAGCACACTTGAATTATCCATTATATTGTTTGCTATTATGGACTAAATCGTTATCAGTGTTCTCAAACGTGCAGAAGTTTCTGTGGCTAATATGCCTAGAGGTGGCGTTATGGACTGAATTGCTTCTCCCCAAGATTCATGTGTTGAAGCCATAATTGCCAGTGCTTCAGAACGTGACACTTGGAGATAGGACTTTTAAAGCGGTAATAAGTTAAAACAAGGCCTCCGGGGTTGTGGGGAGAGCGAAGACAATCCTTCAGGTGTTCTTATGAGATGAGGACATACAGAGCGACACTGGACGTGCACATTTGGAGAGGAAAAGCCGTGTGAGGACACTGCGAGGGGACATCTGCAAACCAAGGAGAGGAGCCTCGGAAGAAACTCAACCGCGAACACCCTGATCTTAACAGCTCAGTCTGTGGTATTTTTGTTACAGCCACTCTAGCAAACTAATACAGTTAACATTGGTAGATGGTAGGATTTGAACGTGTTCTGCTTAATTAGTAATGCTGATGTTTTTTCTAAAGTTAGTTGGACCAATTTATAATCCTCTATCAATAAAATGCCTGTTATATCTTTGTCCACTTTTCTGGTGTACTATTTGTTTTTTTCTTACTGATGGGTAAGATGTAAATGATAGTAAGATTTATACTTTAATGGCCTGTCCTCTTTTATATCTTATTTTAAAAATCCATCTCAATCTCTAGAGTAAAAAATGTTAATTCTCTCATATTTTGTTGTGAATATTTTTCTTTAATTATTTAACAATCAAAGTGTGCGTGATCTTGAACCTGTTAGATGTGAGTATAGAACTAAATGTATTTAAGCATAGGGAATGGTTTTTGCCCCAAAGACTAAAACAAAATTTAGTTTCAAGACAACTCAGTACAAATCAAACTAATGAACCTTTTAAAAAGCCATTTCTAACATGTGACCAGGGTTTTTGGGATATCTTGGATGGGGTTTTAAATGAAAAAGATGGGCTGTGGATTGAAAACTGTTGAATCTGTTTAGGTGTAGTTTTGTAGGTTTCAGTGTTTTATTTTCTTAATAGATACAGATTACATCACTTATTATATAATTGGGCTTTAGCGACTACTTTTTTGTCTTTGTTTTCTTAAAATTTTGTACTTAGCTCAAATTCTATTCCTTCAGCAAGAACTACAGATATATCAGGTAAAGTACATAAAGTTAATAGATTCTAAAGTCATTTTTTTTTACTATTATGAAAATTTTAAAAGTAAAAAATAGTAAAATGAACAACCCAACACCTGGCACCAATCATTAATATTTAGCTCATTTGGTTTGTATTCCACTCTCCACTCCCTGCCATTTTATGCACCCCCAACCCCATTCTCAGCCAGAATCATTTTAAAGCAGATGTTGGTCATACCATTTCAAATAATACAGTGTTTGGATTCTTCTAATTTTCTCAAAATGATTCATGCTTGTTTCGTTGAATTAGCATCTAAACTACATAGGTCTATACATTGCATTTGATTAATATTTCTTATGTCTTTTAATATGTAAAAAGCCATCCTCTCCCTTTTTTCTTGACACTTGTAAATATGGGGTCATTTGTGTAGTTGAATTTCCCATATTCTGGATTTGTCTGATTTCATCCTATCCTATCATTCTATTATGTATCTCTTACAAACTGATAGTTAAATGTAGATGACAGACTAAAGTTTGACTTTTTTTTGGGGGGGAGGGGAATGAAAATATGTGTGGTTTACAAACATTCTATTGCCTTCATATCAGGAGGTGAAAGGCTTCAGTAATATTTTTAAATGGTGTCATATATGAATCAAGGATTATATAGCAATAATACGATTCCCATAAGCTCCATTCCTCTGTAGTCTTATCATCTCTAACCTCCCTGTTTTTACAGAGGGGGAAACCAAGGCCCATTGACTTGAATATTTGCCAAAGGCCAAACAGCTCATTTAATAGGGCTCTTTTTCACCTTTGACTCCTAAATTTTTACCTCAGTTGCATGTGCCTTTATCTAAAGGTATTTGTGCATCAGAACAAAAGTCAGAGTTGGTCAGGATGGCATTTCTGCCTGGCCAACTAGAGTTTTTGTGACTCTGAAGGTAAGACATTGTACGTGGTAAACTGTCAGCTTCCTTGAGTGGTTCTGTGCTTTGCACGGCCAATGTGATAGCTAAGACTTGAGTTTGAAAGTAATAAAGAGGGACCTTTGGTAAGACCTAAGCCTAAGGCTTGGTAAATCCAGGATGAGAAGAATACATGAAAATTTTTATAGACTACAATAAAAAATCTATCATTTATAACTATCAGCTGATACTTGAGTCCTAAATAATTGTTGCTTGTGGTATTTGTGCACCTCATTTATTTTTTGTACTGGTATGTTTTGTTACCCATTTTAGTTCCCACTTATAAATATTAACTAAATATTAATTTGAAGAAAATGAATTATGTAACAAAATATAGGAAGTGAAACCAGGGGGAAGTTACATTTCTCTGCAGCTTACATAACTGTCCAGAGGCTGTGAAATCAGTGATGCAAAAAAAATCTACAAGCCTGGTTACGCTTCACTGAAACATCTTGAGTTATTTCATCTGTTCGCTGTATAAAAGTAGTCCGCAGTGGCAGGCTCACTGCTTTTTCTCAGTGACTTCCAGTGAAATGAGAATTTACAAAACAATAATTGTTAGTATGTGACAAATTAATTTATCATTAAAAGCCTTTACCTTGATTATTTAATAACACAATAGAAATGAGCTGATAGGAAGAGAGGAATGTTTTAGGACAAAAGTTTCATAAGTTATACTTTGTAAGAAAAAGTTATACAATTTCACTAATATTTAAATGTCACATAGAGAAATAATATCAAATAAACGCAATGCAAATGAAAATTGGAGAATATTTAATATGGTTAGTGTGCTGTCTATTCGTAAGTTCATTCCAGTCCGGGATACACAAGGGCAGTTCTGACACACCTGGCACACTAGTAACCTTGTTTTTTCCACCGTTTTTAATTAGACAAAGTGTTAAAAGTACTAATAAGTAGTAGCACGTTAATTCTGCTTTGCAGTGGGCAGTCTTATTTCATCCAGAGGAATGGTATAGTTAATGTCTTATAAAATCATTAGGGTTTAGGAAAAGTAAGCTGTGCTATTTCTAATTCTTTAATTATCAAATATAACTCAATTTTAAATTCAGAGGTTTGAAAAGCAAATGAATTATCCATATATTTTTCTTGAATGTATCAAATGTTTTTCTGGGATGTAATAGTTAAAAAAGTGAGAAGTCAGAAACAGTTGGGAAAAAAAATAACTAAATACATGAAACATGTTTTTAAAGACACTGGACATCAGGCAATGAAGAACCGGGAATTAAGAACGTGAATTCTGAGTAAGAGGAAGCAAACAAGGTGAGTTCTATGATTGTTCTCATTTAACTGCCTTGAGAGAGTTTCCAGACCATAGCACAGGTAGGGGGGACACAGGGAGAGTTTAGTGGGATCCCCGATTTGATGAGACCACCAAGAGTGGTGAACCAAGATGGCTAGAGTTTGTAGGAAGAGTACTGGAGAAGGGAGAATTCACAGAAAGAAAACTCCAGAAATCTGAAAGACTCTTTCCTTGAGTTTTCTGGTGAGTACTGATCAGTGCATACAGGTGAGGAAATTGCCAGAGGCCAAAAAAAGGATGACCCAAAGGTATTGGAGGTAATAGAGTCCAGCTCAGAGTGGGGCTCGGAATAATGGCTATTCCCACAAGACAGACTGGAAAAACATCGTTCCTGGAGCATGACATACATGCAAGGGTCTTGCCTCAGTCGTGGGGAGTAGCTCTAGGCTGAACCCTGTTCTGTCTTGTGTTTAAAGCAAGACCTGAAAGCATCGAATTATTTTTAAGTAACTATCCCAGAACAAAGATTTACAAAAATATAAAAATATCAATACTGAAAAGGGAACAATTCTCAATGTCTGGCATTTGATCAAATAATAGGAAAATAGGACCCATAATGAGGAGACACATAATTGAAGCTATAGAATATGCAGATATTATAACTTTCATATGGTCAAAAGCTAAGAGATGTGGAAGATAGACACTACACTTCGAAGATGAAAACTATAATGTGTGACATTAAAATAGGGTGGGGTTAATGGCAGATTTAACATTGTGGAAGAAAAGATTCATGAGTTTGAAGACCTACCTATAGAAACTAACCAAAATCAAGCACAGGAGAAAAAGACCAGTAGTGAGCTATGCATAACTGTAAGCGATCTAATAATGCTGTAGTAGGAGAGACTAAGGTGTGGGGGAAGAAATTTGAAGAAATAATTAAAAAGTTAAAATTTGATGGAAACCGTAAACCCAAAGATCTACGATCAATGACTCCCAAGCACAAGAAGCATGAAAAAAATTTATAGCAAGGCACCCCATAATCAGATTGCTTAGTAACAATGCTAAAGATAAAATCTTAAACGAGAACAGAGGAAAAAAGGCACTATTTCCAAGTAAGTTGGAATCAATGTTGCAATGACAAGAATGGCATTGTTCCTTTTAGAAAACTATTCAGTTGAAAAGTCAGTAGACAAACATTTAGTATACTCAAGAGAACTCTGTCAGTCTAAAATTTTAGTCTCAGAGAAAATATCTTTCAAAAACAGACAAAATGCTTTTTCAGGCAAAAGGTAAAATCACTCATCATTAGCAGATCTGTAATACAAAAAATGTTAAAGCAAGTCAAGTCTTTCAGAAATACACTAGAGGCCACGAAGCTTTGTGGTCTGCAAACTGTTATTTTACTGCCTGCAGTGTAAGTGGTTTTTACATTTTTTTTAGAAGGGTATGATAAAAATAGACCCACAAATGTATCCAGACATTGTCAAATGCTTCTTGAGGGGCAAAACAGCCTCCAGTTGAGAACCGCTGACTCTATAACCCAGTTAAAATGCAGAGATTGTTGGGAGAAAAAAAAAAAAAAAACAAGACCCAATTATATGCTGCTTGTAAAACACAAATAGGTTAAAAATAAAAGCATGGACAAAGAGATATCATGATAATACCAATCAAAGCTAAAAGAACTGTTGTTAGACAAGGTAGGTTTCAGAACAAAAGATACTGCCAGGAATAAAGAATAGGAAATTGTACAATCACTTTGGAAAAGACTTTGGCAGTTTCTAGTAAAGTTAAACATTCATATATCATATGATCTAGGCATTCTCATATTTACACAAGAGGGAAAAAAAAAAAGTCCATACAAAGACTTTCACAAAAGTTCACAGTAGCTCTATTATTCTGTAGTCACCAAAATGAGAAATAACCGAAGTGTCCACCAACAAGTGAATAGATAAACTTGTATATAATAAAACTCTTGCAATGAAATACAACTCAACAATAAAAAGAAATGAACTATTAATATATACTACAAGAAGTACGAATTTCGAAAATAATCACTCTGAGTGAAAAAAAGCCAGACAAAGGTATAGTCTACGTGATTCCGTTTATATAAAATCCTGGAAAGTGCAAATTCATTTATAGAGACGAAAGATCAGTAATTGCCTGTGTAGAGAGGCAGGGGTGGGGCAGGGGACAGCAGGAGGGAGGGCTTACCGAGGGCACAGTGAGACGTGGTGGTCGAGATATTCATTATCTTGATTCAGGTGATAGTTTCTTATATTTATGCCCCCGTCAGAACATCAAATTGTACATTCAAATATGTGTAGTTCGTTATATGTCAGTTATACGTCCATAAAGCTTTTATAAGAGTTTGTATCAGAGCAGTGAGATGTTTAACAGTGAGATGTAATTTTATTTCTTTCAAAATGTCTTAATGTGCCCTTCCTACATTCTGACAGTTCGGGGAGAGTGCAATAGCTAGGGTGGTGACTGCCTTTTGGAACCCTTGGATATGTCTAAATGTTGAAATAAATCCCTGCAGTTGTAGATAGTACATTAAGAATGCTGCAAATCTCAGTTAACTATGTGATGTTATTAGATATTGTATTTGGAAATATTTACCAAATAATAATTGATTTTCAACTAAAAAAAAGTTGACTAAGTAGTGCTGAATATTTAGTAAAAATAACTTTCATTGTGGTTTTCAATACCTCAGTGAAATCAGTAGAATATCTTTGATGATAGATTTTTGTTATATTGAATGTTCATTGATAATTATTGAAGCCATGTATTGGGTGCATAGCAGTGTACATTATATTCTTGTCTCTATTCTTGGGTTTGAAATTTTCCATCATAGAACATTTAAAGAATTTTACATTGCCCAGCAATATATCATCCACTATAAATATATCTAATTCAGTTTTGTGTGAAGTTATATTTAAACTACATAGCATATCCTCTACTAACCCATTTTGTTACATATATATGTATATATTCAACAAACTGAAAGTATGATGCAGCTTGTTCTCATCAAACTGGGATTTGAAATCTCTACAGACTTGTGATAAGTATTGCTTCTAAACATTCTACAGTAACAACAACAACAACAAAAAACCTGAGCTACTGTGCTGTCACTCTGCACAGTTTCTAATTAATTAGCTGAGATTTCAATGTAAACATACTGTATCTAAACATGCTGTAAGTAAATATGTGTCATTTTGTGTTTCACAATATGCTCGAATACAGATAGCAAGGTTTCATCACTAACAACGGTGGAATGACTAAGAAATTGGGCTGGGAACTTTAATGTTCCACCTCCCCCCTCTTCTCAATAAGTTCAGCATGTTGTTTCAAGTAGCTTTTGGATTTTAAAGATTTTTAGCTTTTAAGAACACCAGTGACAATTTGATAAACCCACACATTAAATGATCCTCATTAGCATCTTCTGTGCTTTTTCCTTTTTAGAACATGCCTTGAATACAGTCAGAATCTGATTTTTTAAAAAAACACATTTTTCTCCATATTGTCACTATTTTACATCCCAGATCCCGCAGTTGAACTTGAACACTGTTTTCACTTCATCTTTTATTCTTTTTATTTTAAAAAATATATGATTTAAGTGCAATTTGTATTAGTTTGATTAAAATATAACAAGTTTGAAATTCAAAAGTATCACATCAGATGTTTTCTGGAAAAGTACTGAACATTTATAACTGAAAATCTTGATACTTTCTGTCAGCAGATGAAATTCTTTCACACCTTGTCACAACTAATTGAATTACATTAACCAAGTATTTAATTGTATAATTATTTGCTTTTCCATTAAGGTTAGTTAAATTGACCATCTCATATCAGGAAAGCAAGTGAGACGACAAATCAAAATACCCCAGTCAATTCATGTTTTATTTATCACATTCTATTAACAGTGACCACAGTTGGTCATAGTATTTATTTGTGGCAACAGACACAGTCCTTGCTCAGACTTTGAATAAGTTCAAAGTTTCTACTAAAAAGATTTTCTGGTTTCCATCCACAATTAGCTTGTGACCTGTTGTTTATAAAAGCACTATCCTGTGCCATTTGATTTGTGTTTAGAGGCAATGTGAGACTTTGCTTAGTCTCATTTGAATATAATGATGGGCTTTTCCAGATTTGCATGTCAAATAGGAGTATACTGCTACTTAATATGTAATTCATGAAAACATAATATCTTTAGTATCTGTTTAAACTCCCATTTTAAGCAATATTGAATGCCTTTAAAATATGCCAAGGGTTAGCTAGGAACTTTTAACATGTTTTCTCATAGATTGCTATAAAGATTAGCTTGCTGTGATCATGTGATTGTTTATGGAAAGAGCAAAAGAAGAGAACCTAAGTACTGCAACTTGTATTTTTTAAGTGCCTTTGCACTACACCATGATTCAAATCATTAAGAGTAGGATGAGATTTTCAGTTGAGGTTAATATTTGCAATTTATAGTAGTACTAATATCATTTATAATGTTCACATTAAACTAGACGATATTGATAATCTAATAATTTCTTTTTAAAATAAAGCTTATTTAATACCAGTGAACTGAAGAAAATATCAATGTTTAAAACCTTAATCTAGTTAGCAATTGGATGGATTTTCTCCATTAATACCACATTGCCTAATCCTAACAGGCTGAGTTTGATCAAACAACGGCAAATTTATCATTTATTTAAAAATCTGGAAAGTCAAATCGACTTCCAAGATTGGCATTACGTGAACAAGATAACTAAATGGCTTTTTTTTTTTCTTTAAATGAATGTGTCAATACGAATCAGACAATCCGTCTGCAACTGGCCCCAAAGAAAGTGAATCAATTTCTTCTTGCTTCAGCCCAAGAGTGTGGCTTTCGGTCTTAAACAGTTCACTTGTGACCCAGATTTTTTTGAAGGACTCCTTTGGAGAACATAGGTGCAAGTATACCACAGTCCTCAGAGGCCTAGCAACCGCTAACTAAATCCGTCTCAGCTGAGAGCCCATGGTTTCAATGTCAGGATTTCTGTGTTAGTTTTGGACCAAGGGCCAGGTAGTCTCATCCTAAGTTTGTGTTCCTTTCCTAAGATAAACTTTAGCTCTGCTCAAATGGCATAACATTTTTATTACATGTTTAAAAACATCTATTGAGGCCCTAGTGTACACCAAGCCCCGTGCTAGACAATGGAGCCGGTGAGGGGAGTGGGAAGAGGAGACGAATAATCTTAGCATGTATACCTCGAGCATTCCCTGTGGGCACTCTTGGATTCAGACAATTTAAGATACATTTGGTACCTTGTAGGGTGGCCCCATAGAAGTTTTACCAAACTTGATGAGGTCACATATGCAAGACAGATCATCCTGAAGAAAAAAGAAATGATCTGGACCAATATTGAAATCATTGTTAGAGTGAAGGAGGGACACTGAATATGATGATGTGGCTGTACCTCAGATGTACTGCGGCTCAGACCCCCGAGAAATACCTGCTGCAGAGGGAGCTGGAGGACCCCAAGTGAATGCAATCGAAAGCTACTTCACTTAACACGTGCTGAAGCAACTCTCTCTGGGACCCGCTTAACCGTGCATCACAAAAAAAGAAAGCCATTCTTTGCTGCCTTTGCCCCTAAGCTCCTGATGACAGCCTGAGAAGACAGGGCCCACAGGAAGAATGCAACAGACACGGTGGCTCACTCGCCATCTGGGGTCTCAGTATGCCGTAATGAATTTGTTACTGGGCAGGTGAGCAGCATTTCTGGGGACTCAGAAATGCTTCATCATAATGGCAGGGAGCTTTCGCTGAAGCTGTAGGTTCTGCTCAGGCTGGTGGGCCATGAGTCATTAAGACTCACAGACTGAAACTGTGACCTCATTTGCGGGCTGTTGGGTGCCTGGAAAAATATGGATTATGTAAGATAGACCAAACAGTGTCCCTACATATAAAAAGAGCCCACTTTAGTGGGGAAAAGAGATGTTCATATCAATGAGAATGAAATGCAATGCATTCAGCATTATAAGTTGAGTTACTACACTGGGTCTCTTTCTGTAGAAATTGGGGCACCGTTGACTAATAAGTTAATGTTTCTAACTAAAGGAGATTTATTAATCAGATCTCTGTTTTAGAAATTTCCGGCAGCTGGGAAGAGGATTGAATGAGAAGGTAAAATCAGAGAGAGATGCAGTTCGTTCGAGCAAAAGGTAAGTAGGGCCTCAGCTGGGTGTGTGCAGGGAAGAGGATGGAGTAGAGATATTGAAGAAGACTAGGAGTCTCATTAAATATTGAAGTGTTAGAAAGTGGAAGCCTTTAAAATAACTCTAAAATCTCCAGAGGCTGTATCATGTGCATTAAAAGACAGGTTCTGAAGCTAACCTGCCTGGATTTGAATCTTGGCTCTGCTAGGAAAGCGATAGATAGCCTTGGGCAAATTACATATCTATCTTTTCCGCATTAGCTTTTTTTCACCTGTAAAGTAGGCGTGATAATAGTGCCTACACTCCATATAATCATTCTGTAAATAGATATAATCTAATCCCAGAAAGTCCTTAGATTAGTGCCTTTGTATCAAGCGTGTTTGCTGTCATTGTTCTAGACAGGGCAACTAGATAGACAGTGAGAAAAATCAGTGAGGTGAGTGAGAATACAGAAGCCTTGCCAAACTCAGGGCAGAGGAAATGGTGAGTTCGCTTTTTTTTTGGAGTTTCTGATACACAGTAGTCCACAGTGTTTCATAAGTACTAAGCAGCAGAGGGGAGATTTGAGCTCAGGTCTGTTTATCCCTTAAGTCTATACAATTTCCACAGTAATCTATTTTCCAAATTTAGCTAGAGTACATTTAGCGTATCGTGCCATTGTGTTTTGTAAACGACACGATGGGTTCCATGAATTCTACAAGCTGACTTACCAAGTTTGAAAAACCGCTTTAATGATGGGTGCATAGTAATTTTTCAATATGGATGAACAGTATTTCGCAAACTTTAGTTATGTAAGAATCGTATATAGAGTCTGAGATCTTGTCCCAAATGTACTGACTCAAATTGTCAATGGTGAGTCTCATAAATCAAATCTTTGAAAGGCTCTGATGTGATTTTAATCAGTTTCCCTGAGGACCATATTTGGGGGAGCCCTGTAAGGGATGGGGCTAGTTCAGGTCTCTGGTTGAGGTGCATTGTTAGTACCATACAGTTTATCGCCTCTTTATCATTTCAGATCGTCTCTCATTCATTTAACGGACAGCAAGCGCTTCCCTATATATATATATAGGGAATATATATTATATATATTATGCTTCTTGTTCTGCCACATATTGTTTCCTGCTCTGCACCCCTTCTCACTGAGGAAGCCCCTTGCAAGGCTCCCCGAGAGGACTCCTGTTAATAGAAAGGGTGACAGCTGTACAGAGGGAAGGAGCATCCCAGTTTGGTTCACTCATCTGTAAAATTGGGTAGACAGACCCTCCTTCGTGTTGTGAGATAATGTGGCACGGAGCTAGTCTTTCCGTTTCAATGCCCGATGGCTATCCTGAGGAAGATCGTAGAAGGATTGTGCTGTATGTAAAGGGGGTATATCATGCCTCAGGAATGTTCCGTTAAAGACTGGCAAGATTAAGCATGTGTCACTCTGTCATTCTTCATGAATCATGACATTCTTCATATTTCAACCCATCCTAAAGCTGACTCAAAGGGAACATTTACATTCGTTAAATATTTCAGAACCGTCTCTTATTCATTGCTACCCTCTTCAGACCAGATCAGCGTGACTTACTATTTCATTTTTAGGGGCTAGAATGCCATCTTCACTGTAAGCTCATGAAGGAATCTGAGCTAGTTTGACCCAGCTAAGCCATTCCAGAATTCCTGATTCTCTGAAACTGTGAAACAATACATGTTTTAAGATACATGTGTAATTTGTAATGCAGCAGTACTATGAGAAAAAGAAAAAGAAAAAAAACTCTCTTTTTGTTTCAACCACTGTCATTTTGTGTTTTCTGTCACTTAACAGTCAAATGAAACTCTGAGACATTCCCGTCTCCAGTTACTGTAGAATTAACCTAAAGAAATAGCTTTCAAGGAGTTATGTCTAGGGTTCCAGACACTCAGACCTGGAGGAGTGTCTTGCCCAATGTCCTCGTTTTATAGGTCAAAGTCAGAGCTGATATTTAGTGCTTCCTATGCCGGGCTTTCTACTAAGTTCCATACGACATGCAATTCTCAGGACACCCTGTGAGGCAGAGTCACTGTCACATTTCATAGAGGAGCAAACGGGGTTCACACTCCAACGACTTTGCTTTACGGTCTCTGCTGCTACCGAATACTTTTCAAACAGTTTAATTACAAGCGTATGTCAATGTTTTATTACAGTCTTGCACGTACGGGGAAAGATCTGTAGTAGTTCGAATAATCACCTTGGTAGAGACATTTTCAGAAAAGTGAGTGAAACTGATCACAGTTAAACGAGTTACACAAAGAAATTAATGATTGGTTAAAGGTCAACTACCTCTAGAGGTACTTATCTGGGTGGTTGGTGACTGGGTTTTCCTTAACAAGCAAGCACTTGTCTGGGAGAGTCTTTTTTACACGTGTTGTAGATTAATTAATATGTATTAATTATTTATCAGCCCTTATCATTCTCAGAGGCATCCCAGATCTCATTTGTGCAGACTTGAAATGAAGCCCCAAATGTCCAAGGTCCCATGGGTAGGTAGGTAGTGGCAGAGGTGGAATTAGAACTCAGGTCAATATTACGCAACAGGATTATCCCATCCCCCACCCCACCTCCCCGACTCCCCTGCACCCCCGCACCCCTGCCCCGCCAAAGCCATTAATTAGTTAATGGGAGTCAGAGATGTATATATGACACTCTTGTTTCTTTCTGCCTACGTTGCCATCAACATTTAACAAGTTTCGGAGAGTTACCTTACAGAACTGGGGATATTTTTCATACTAGGTTTTGGAATTATAAGGTTTTTCCTTTAATGTTAGGAGTAGGGGGGAAGGAAACAAAACTGATACTTCCCCAAATACTTTTTCCCTTTCTGAAGACAGGAATGAAGCAATCGCTGGCCAGATTTCATCATTACAATGACTATAAATAAGCCGACGATTTACAGGAAGTTTATCGTACAATTTACAGGAAGTTTATCGCTCGTTACTGTTCCAACTTGTGATCCTTTCCCTGGTACATGATGCAAACGGCCAAATCAAGTTGTCCATGAGACTAGCCACCTTCCCCTCGGGCTGTGTTCACTGACACTGCTCTATCTTGTTCCACGCAAGCTAGCCCATAATAGAGCCTTTGATTGGAAGTCAAGGAGTTGGTGTTGACTTGGCAATGTTTATTAAAAACAACATAAGTGACATGCAGGTATGTTTAGGAAATGAAAGGCTCTTATCTCTCTAGAATCTTTGCAAAGAAACATAAAGGATCACTTAATGCCTTATATCTCCATCTTTATGTTGAAGCAACATCATGATTTGAGCATCATCTGAATTGCTTCTCTTCAAAAGGTGATCTGGAACAGGATTACTCTCTACATGGGCATTTACGTAGTTTGTCTTGTTGCCCACATTCTCTGCAGTCACCTTTGGCTACAGTTTACAAGTTAATAGCACATATTAGGGATTTAGTTTGTAAACGAATGACATAGAATTGTCTTTCAATATAAGGTTAAGCACATGTTCCAGGCTGAGAAAGACATAGATTTTTATTTCCCTAATTTTCTACTAAGTAGCTCTAGACCTTGGACAAATCATTAACGGACTAAACATCCTTTTCCTTCTCTGTCACATGGGGAAACAGAACCTTCCACATAGTTGGGAATAATTCATGTAAAGCATTTATAGTGCATAGTAAGACATTAATATATTATAATTATTGGTTTCTTCTGTCTACTTCCGCCTACATCTTTTTTCTTTCCTTTGTTCCTCCCTCCACTCTGCTTTTCCTCATTTTTTTTTATTTGTCTTATCTGTCTCTTTTCTTTTATTCCTCTTCCTCATCTTAGCTCTTCTTCTATGCCTTTGTTTATTCTTCAGCAGTTCTTTTTTTTCATATGTGAAGCATCAAGGAGTCGCATCTAGCGGTGAGAGCTTCACTCCTTGAAAAAAGGGCACAATAAGTAGCACCTGTATTCCAATCTGATGCCCTATCCTTCCAGCCAAGAACGGGAAGCACGTGCTCTGAAATGCAAACTTGAAGTTTTGGGAAGGGACGCTGACATTCATTGCGATCACAAAAGGCCACTCCACAGGAAAATGCCCAATGTGGTAGATTACGCCCACCCCGCACCCCCAACTTTCTAGCAACTATGTGTACTCTTAAAAGAGCAGGCAGCAACCTTGGCTGGCGAGGGAGGCCTAGCCTGGGTGAAAAGGGTCCCATCTGTGTCATGTAGGAAGGGCTTGGTGGTCTCAGGCATAGATCCCAGCTAGAACTCACTTCGGTGACTTCCTAGTGACAAGCTGAGAAAGTCCCATGTCAGAAGATGGGACCTTGTGGCAGGAGATGAAGACAAAGGTCTCTACACACAAGTACAGGAAGCATCCTAAGATCCTCTTTATATGTTCGTGAGGTAGGATGGGCCTCCAGAGACAGGATATAGCTCTGGCATGACAGATCTAATGGTGGTTAATGTTACCTAAACCGAAATCTTAAAAACGAACAAACAAAACACAAACCCCGAATCCTACAAATTTTGGGGACAATTTTTGTTAAAAATTTGAGAAAAAAGCTTCTCCCTGCCGTCAGTCCCACCATGAAAGACAGCCATTGTCAATATTTCGATATATGTCCTTTTAGCTCCTTTGAAATGTACTTACACAATTTAGTCATCATCAAATTGTTTTAATATATTCATTTCTGTATTTCTGACATTAAAAGTCAAATATGCTCAAAACACTGGAAAGAGTAGGAAATATCACTCGGAGGAGACAGTAAGATTTTGCATCATTCATTTCCAGCCTTTTTTCCTGCATGTTCGTAAACTTGCGGGTAAACTTGTGGGTTATTCTGTATGTACAATTTTCATCCTGCTCTCTTCAGTGAACATTCTGCCTTATGGATCTCTTTGATGTCATTAAAAACAGTTCACCTACTTTCAGGGACCTTCGGGTCCTGTGGAGAAGGTGAATGTGGACAAACTGGCAGCGGGGACAGAAGCCAGAGGCAAAGCGGATGCACAACACAGGTAAGGATAAAATTTTAGGATAAACATGAAATGGTTCTACTTGCAATTAGCACTGTTGCTACTGACTACATATAATTGGACATTTTTTTCTTTAATAGTATTTTTAAAGATTTAGAAGTTATTGCTTAAATTCTTTTAAAATGTGTTGTTACTAATGAATTTTTATAACTGTAAGAGCACTAGGTGAACACAGTGAAACTAAAACTACCAAATTTAAAAGGGGTTTAACTGTGTTCCATTCCAGACCTCCTATTTACAAGGGTCTGCTGTGTTATTCTAGAAATATATCCACTTTTAAAAAACACACACAAAAGCACATTTAACTGTGTTCTCTACATTGCTTATTTTTTTACACTTAGTAAATCTTGGTTTCATAGCAAACATAGACTTATCTTATGCTTTTTAACAGGTGCATTTATTTGTCTATTGAATGAATGTGCTATAATTTATTTGTCTAATATCTAGTATCCTATTGAGGGGGATATCTAGATGTTTTCAATTTTTTCGGTCATTGTGCAAAAGATTTATTGTATTTTCACTTTTTAAATTTATTTAAAAAAAGGTTCGTGGCAAACTGCGGGGAAATATATATATTTGATTTCTGAGGTCCATTTGCATATAAAGTATCCTAAAGGAAAATGAAAGAAGTAGCATCCGGCATTGCATTTCAATGCAGTGCCTATCTTTTCTTTTAATAATGCCATCATCCCTACTAAAAGCTTTCCTCTTAAATCAACCCAGCCTGCTGCCACAGCTGTTGATTGGTTGTTTTGACTGACTGTGAGGATGAACTCTGGTACTGAGTTTGGACTGGAATTCCAACTGTTTTACAATAACGACATTCTTTCATTGCTTGTCTTCACAACTAACCCCCTATTGAGGAAAGTGCTGTGTCACATTCAGTTAAATGCCATTGAGCTGACTTTCCCTGACCAGTAATCCTTTCCTCGGCCCCTCACACTAGGGTTGGAGAACACTGGAGAGGAGATCTAGTATCATATTTTTGGTCACCAAAGAATGATTTGGCATGTTTTGTTTTCCCCAGTAGCATGCAGTTTTTCAGAGAGAATGAGAGCAGGAAAGAAGAAACCACCAATCCAGTAGAAACTACGCAATATGGATTTTCACTGTTCTATTCAAATGCCTTGTCCTGTCTCCCTGGGGTGGGCAGTAGTAGCTAGGTGGTCTGTTAGAATTCCTTTGCTGTCGTATGCCAGAGGAAATGATAGACAGGTGATTAAACCGACAACCTTGGCCTTAATAACAGTTCCTTATCTGCTGTAGTTGTAGTCTCCAAAGACGATACCAAACTGATCAATGTCTACTTTCTAGGGCTAAAGTTTAATTTAAATCAATCACTTATCTGGATATATATTAGGTTATTAATTGCTACATTGCTCAGCATACGAAGCTAATGTTAACATTCGTTTAGAAGGAAACGATGACACACGGGACTTAATATTTATCATTTTATTTCATTTTGTCATCTTAAACAAATTCCCTGAAATGGCCAGAGTCCACAGTGGCTGTTATTACTGTCCAGCTGACTCCACAGCTTCAAATTCTGGGTTACTGTGTCGATGGACTTTTTTGTTGTTAAACACCTATTTAACATGCCTGGTTCTAAGAGGTCCACTAGACACAGACAAGCAACACAGACACAGGTATCGGGAAATGAAACATGGTGTATTCAAGCTGAGTTAAAATGAGGAAGTTATAGAATGCCATGAACTTCCCTCATCCTCTCTTTTTTGAAGTCACTAAACATTGAATAGTAACTATGGTAGGCATTGTTCTAAGTGCTGAGGCTAAACCAAAGTGTATGTTCCCATGGAGATCACTTCTCTACAGGACCCGTTCAGCTGAGGTCTGATTCTACATTCCACGACAGCCGGAGCGAAAGATCGGAATGGAGAAACAGAGGGAGAAATAAGCAACTGTCTTCTGGAGAATATTAAAAAAATATAGAGACAAAATATAAGAAAGAAGGAGAAAGGGGGAGAAGATGAGAAAAAGATATTAAGGACCTTATCTATAGTCCATTACTCAAGCATTATTCTGGTATCTTTAGGACAGATTGTGTATAAATTATCATCTCTGTATCTCACACAACTAATACAGTGCCTGAGAGGGTATTGTTGAACCTACTAGATTATTCGTTTACTAATTTGTAGGACCTAGGCAATTACCAGAATGTCTTCAAGACTTAGTTTCCTACAGTACTGCCTCACAGAATTTTTTTAAATTTAATAATAATAATATTTTACAGACAGTATTTAACTGTGTCCCAGGTACTATTACAAGAAGTTCAAATACATACATTCTCTTAATCCTTACAACAATCCTATGTCTTAGCTCAGACTACTATAACAAAAATACCATCGACTGGGTAGCTTATACACAAGTTATTTCACATAGGCCTGGAGGTTGGAAGTTCAAGATCAGGGTGCCAGCACTGCAAGGGGCCTCTTCAGGGTTGTAGACTGCAGATGGCTCCTTGTATGCTCACATAATGAAGAACAGAGAAGGGATGCAAGCTCTCTCGTGATTTTCATAAGGGCCAGCTATCGTGAGGGCTCTACCTTCACGACTTCATCTAATCCTAATTACCTCCCAAAGGCCCACCTCCTAATATCATCATGTGGGGGTGGTATCATCATGAGTTTGAGGGGGACACAAGCATTTAGTCTGTAGTAGTATTACCATTATTTTATATATGAGGAAACTGAGACACAGAGAAATCACGTAGCTTACCAAGGCCATACAAGTAATATTGTCAAAACCAGAATCTAATTTCATCTCCAGAGTCTGTGCTTTTAACCACAGTTCATACTTCCTGTCGATAAATGCCTGTCAATAAATGGCACGTATAAGATTTGAAATAAACAGATGCACTCGACTACTACAAGGTTCTTTCTCACCTTCTACTCCATTATTTATTGAATATTTATCAAACCTCTGTGGCATCATGGAACTGTGATATAATAGGGACATAAGGGGTGAACATACACACCTGGTTCTTGTCCTCCTGGAGTTTATGGCCACTGTCAACTGAGCATAGAGAGTCAGGAGGCTCCAGCTAGAAATAAACAGTAAAGATTTATTCAAGGGTCTTAAAGTTTGCAAACTGTAAATACAACTAGGCAATACCCAGAGTGTTCCAAAGAAGAAAGAAAAGCCGAAGTCCTACTAAGCTCTTATAGTAAAAAAAAAAAAAAATACATTCTTAAGAAGACTCAGTCCTGCATTCTTAGCCTCTGAATTGGTCCAAAATGACAATCTTCCAGATGTCTGTCCTGAATAAAGGACATCAGGTGGTCTGGACACTGAAAATTCTTTCCTAGATCCTGCAGGGGGTAATCAAAGTGTTACCTAGGGTTTACACACACACACACACACCCCATCATATTTCATTTTATTGTGCTTTGCATTATTGTACTTCACAGATGTGGCGTTTCTTACAAACTGAAGGCAAGATCCTTCAACAACAAAAAGATTATGATTCTTTATTGCAATATTCGGTTTATTATGGTGGTCTGGTTCCAAACCCACAAATCTCTGGGTGTGTGTGTGTGCGTGCGTCTCTCTAAGTTCCCAGGCTAGCTAAAGCAAAAACAGAATTGCTTCCTGCCACAGCCCACTTGATTTTTAGCAAGTTAGCAGCTTGACTATAGTGACTCCATTTTATTTCTTCACTCTTTCCTCGCCCCTAAGCAAGGAACACAACCCTACCCAGGTCATCTGCCTTCCCTTTCTTCCGTTTGTGTACAATAGCGCTCCAGCCAACCAGGGGAAGTGAGTGGTGCCCCTAAAAGGGGCTCCCCCGGTCTCCTGGAGCACCGGGGTAGGGACTACGTGACCTGTGGGGAGATGATGTATCGACCTTTCTCTTGACAGTGATCTGCTTTGTCTCTGAGCCTCTGCTTAAAATGGAGGGATGTGCATCACGGGCGTTTCCCAAAGTGACCTTCTGCGATTGTTCAGCTCCCCCGCCACCCGAGGCCTGTCTGCCATCCCTGACGCGGCATTCCAGAGCTTGAGGTGCCCTTCCGCCCCCTTGACGCCCCGGAGACAGTTTTTCTCTCCTCGGAGACTCCAGCATTGCACGCGGCCCTGCCCTCCCGCCCCAGAGGAGCTGGGAGGAGATGCTGGTCTACCGGGTCCCGGCCCTGCCCCCCACCCCCAGACCCAGACCCAGGCGCCCGCCCGGAGCTGCCGGCTGGGGCCGCCAGTATCCATCTTGTCACGTGTCCCCGTTTCCCGGTGGGTGGCAAGTTCTTGGGGCCCCCTAGGCCTTCGGCCAGCGGGCGGGAGATCGGCCCTCAGCCTGCTGGTCCAGCCCGACACCGGGAGTCGCAGAGAGGCAAAGGGCGGCCCAGGAGGGCCTGGTCCATGCAGAGCACGGTCCCCCTAACGCCCAGGCAGCGGGCGCGGCCATTGTGCTTCGCCGCCTCGGCCTCAAGGCCTGCTGAGCGCGCGGGCACCAGGAGGCGCGTGGAGAGCGCCCCTAAAACGACAGCGCTTCCTCTGCGAACGCGTGTGACGCTGTCACGCAGAGGAAAGACGGGGTCTCTGTCCCCGGCACGGCATGGCAGCGGCAGGCGCGCAGGCTGCAGCGCGGCGCCAGCCCCGCCGCGCGCGCCGTCACGTGGGCCGCGGGCCCCGCGCGCCGACGGGGCGGGCGCATGCGCAGGGGGGCGCGCCGCCTCTGCCCCGCGGCGAGGGTGTCTATGGAGAGGCGGCGGCCGCGGCTGCGGAGGCTGAGGCAGCGGCAGCGGCGATGGCGCCCTTCCCCGAAGAGGTGGACGTGTTCACCGGCCCACACTGGCGGATGAAGCAGCTGGTGGGGCTGTACTGTGACAAGGTAACGGCGCGCGGGGCCTCGCGCCCAGGGCGGCGGCGGTGGCGGCGAGGAGCGGGCCGGCGCCCCGGCGGCCGGGCCTGCGCCGCACCCGCAGCCCCCCGGGCCCGCGCAGCTTGTCAGCGCCGCGCACGCTGCCCGCACCCTTCCCGGGGCGCCCGCCTCCGACGTGCCCCGCTGTGCGGGGCCTGGCGCCCGCCGCCCTCGGGGCCGCGCCGGGCCCCGGCTCGCGCCGCCTTCGGGACAGGGCCACCGTCGCCCCCCGGGGACGCCGGGGCGGCCCCCTGCGGGGCCCTTGCCCTACGCCCGGGCTAGGCCGTCCCCGCAGCGGCTCCCCGTCCTCCCGCACCCCCGCGACCCCGCTCTGCCCTGCCCCCCGGCGGGCTCGGGGTCTCCCGAGGCCATCCGCATCCATCCTTCTTCTGGACCTCTCGCTCGCTTCCTGGCCGAACGGGAAGCTTTTCCCCAGCACCCCAGCTCGTTTTACGCCCCAGCTTTTCTTTTCACTGGTTTGATTTGGGAGAAAACCCAGGTTTCTGGGCTTAGGAACTCGCAGCTCCCTCTTCTCGTGTGTGTGTGTGTGTGTGTGTGTGTGTGTGTGTGTGTGTGTGTTTCCCTTGCAACTTTTATTGTCCTGAGCATTTAGCCCACGTAGATTTTGTTATAAGACAGTTATTCTCTGTTGGAATTCTTCACGTGGGCTCGAATAAAAGGGGCCTTCCAAAAAGTTGGTTTATCTGTGCGAACCTCTTTCGACTCTTAATTGGTGTAGCATAAGCTAAAAAAGGGACTTTTGTCCAGATAGTTCAGGGCCTTTGGCTAATGATTTTTAAAGCACTGTTGAGATTTCACATTTTTGTCATTGTGTGTTGGAGTAAGACCATATGGACAATCTGAAAACCCCAGGCAGCTCTGTTTTGTGTAGAAAGGAACCAAATAAAAAAACATGGAGACAACTAGAGTTGAAGCACGTAAATCAACTTTTACGAATTTTCAGAAATACACAACGTTAAGCAGAACCACCGTTAAGAGAAGAGGGATTCGTAGAGCCCATGCAGGCCGTTGGAGAATGCGCAGTGTGCTCCACCACGTTAGGCCAAACTCAACAATGTAACGCTCACCCACAGCCATCCTTTCCCTCCCTCCATTTTGAAAGTTAAAAAATACCTGATTCAAATGTAGGTTTAAAACTTCAGGGCCTTCTAGGACCGTGGTCTTCAACCGTGATTGCTCTTTAGAATCACCCTAAAAGCCGTTAAAAATCTGTATGCCCAAACCAGTAAAATCAGGATCTGGGAGGGTGGGACTCAGGCATCATGTAGGGTCTTGTGCTGCTTAACTTACTTTATGTCATGGAGGAACCGCACACACGACCTGTGTCTCTCCTAAGATTATAATGGAGCTGAGACATTCCTATCGCTTAGTAACACAGCTCTAGTCTCCAGTGCATTGCTCAAGTGTTTGTGGTGATGCCGGTGTAAACAAACGTAGTGCATGGCCATTTGAGTACAAGGATAGCATATACAGTTCTGTACAGTACTATGTGGTACTTGATAAATGACTGTTACTGGTTTACATATTTACTAAACTATACTTTCAGTTTTGGAGTGTAATTTTTCTATTATATTTTCTATTATATTTCTATATTATAAAAAGGTTTGCTGTAAAACTACGTCATGTTATGCCACGTTTGATGGTATTATTTTCTCTTGTGCGTGGTTTAATCCTATGTTTTGCACTGTAATATGGAATATTGGCTTAGAGCCTAGGTGCACTAGGCTATACCATATAGCCTATGTGCGTAGTAGGCTATATGGTATCAGGTTTGTGTAAGTATCTACGTTATTTGCACCACAATGAAATCGCTTAATGATTCATTTCTCAGAATGAATCCCCTTCGATTGTATACTTTAAAGCTCCTCAGGTTAGTCCATTTGTAGCCAAGGGTGAGAACCACTTATTCAGGAGAAGCATCCAGAATGGTAAGCTGCGGTTGAGCTGAGTAACCCTGAATTTTTGAGTTAGCTTACTTCAGTGTTTTTAGCTCCACTGGCTTTTGAACTGAAGTTATTCTGACAGTGTTCTTTAATTGAAGCAAAGAAAAAAAATAGGGATTTTTTGTTTGTTTGTTTGTTTGTTATTTTCTCCAAACCAAAAAGGGAAAGTTAGTGAGGGCTAATGGAATCTGAAGTCTTCTGTTTATTTTAGATTTGGGGAGTTGTGGTCTGGGGATCACCTGAAACTGTTATGGGAATTTTCATGCACAAACAGGAGGTTTGTTTGTGGCTTTCATTAGATTTTTAGATGATTGGTATTCTACCAAAATAGTTAAGAATGACAATTTTATTTAGTTATGTACTAGACTAACCAGCTTTACTTTAAATTTTGAAGAAGTCAGTCACCAATATTATATATCATTACCTAGTGATTAAGAATATTAAAACAAATTTTGAAAATACAGTGCTGTTTTTAAAAAACAATATCACAGTCTTCTAAGATTATTTTCAGTAGTTAAATGTTTTCCTCTTATAATAACTAGAAAGCATTTTCAATTTGACATAGCGTAAGTGAGGACTAATTCTGAACTAATTAGATGTGGTTAATGAGATTTTTGTATATATTCATCAAGAAGATTAAGAGTCTAATTTTCTGAACTGTGGAGGTGATTTAGGAAAAAAAAAAACTGCATAGGAATTCTGCATCTGGATTTCTTCTTGATACTGATAGCTAATGGAGTCTCTCCTAGGACATCTTTGGGAGCTAGCGTGGAAAATGAATAGTCAAAGGACTATTTGTTTTTATTAATTTGTCACCTCAAGTTTTGCCTTCACCATCTTTTGGTTGTATAGATGAAGGTTATCCAACCCAAACAGCCTGTAGCGAAATGTTACAAAATGAGAACTAGTTTTTATACTCAAACTAAAAAGATAACAAATTATGTTGTTTCACTGTATTCTAAATGTTAACTCTGCCTAGTGTTTATAAAGAAGCCACTTTTATTTCTAATATTTCTATTTCTAACTTTTCAAGTATAATCCATTGTAGAAGCATCCATTTATTTACTAGCATCAACTCAGTCATTTAAGTGCTCAGACTAGTTTACTTAGAATCATTCGGAAATCGTAGGCCATTTTAAATGTTGTTGTATAATACCTGATTTAATACTTTGCCCATGGATTTCCTCTTACATGTATAAATGACGTTATGGAGAGGTTTTTCATTGTTATCCAGACAGCAGTCCTTTGACGTAGGTAAAGGCAGGGGTGGTTTCTGTTTTATACCTGGGACTTGTAGGCCTGGATTGGCTAGATCAGGTTTACATAAGCAGTTAGCAATAGATTCAGATGGAAACCCGTCAGAATCATGCTTTCTAGTTTGATTTTTTTTGTTATGAAACCAGAGTAGTTTCTGAATTTTTTTTTTTTTTTTTGGTGGCAATCTGTTATGAAATCTTTCTGCTAATTCATTGACCTTCCCAGTTGGGATGGCTTCGGCGAACGTTCGCATTGAATGACATCCTTTTTCCAGTTTTCTCCAGTTCCTCAGTCTTTCCTCCAATCCTCAAATTTAATGGCATTAATTCTGCCTGTGAACATTGAGCTTCTGCCCTATAGTAGCTTGTGTTGGTGATGTGAGATGTGGTCCCTGTTCATAAGGAGTTAATCATCTAACATTTGTGCCAGGACGGAAATCCAAATGTGGAATAGTGAGAGCTGAGGGAGGTATATGGTCAGTTGTATTTTAAAGTGTGAGGACTGGGCTTAAAGTCTCTTTGAACTAGTTTCTGAGAACAAAGTAGGTGGTAGTTGTCAGGATGTGCGTGGTACAGAGATTTCCAGATTTACACATAAGCCAGTTATAAAAAATTTTAAGTGGTGGAGGCTTTATGGTATGCCCAAGTTTTTCAGGTAAGGGTATTAAAAGTGCCATCTACTTTATCGTTTTATAAAGAAAGGACATTTTACAACCAAAGTCCTAGGGAGGAAGTAAGTGCAGATTAATTCGAACAGATTGTTTTTAAACAATTGAACATATATAGCTTCATGAAGAATAATTTAGTTTTTCTTGTTTTTCTATTTCTCTGCATACTTGTACTGTAAACTTATTAACTGGCTTTGGGAAGATTGGAGACTGTTAAATTGAGAGCTGGGAGGGGAAGGAAAAGGGAATTTAATGAGTTCTTACTACATGCTTACATGATTTCTTTTAATCCTTACAAGAGCCCTGTGAGACAGGTGTTATCCCTCGTTTAAAGATGAAGAAACCGACTTAGTGGTTCAGTACCTTACCCAGCTCACTTAACCAGTAATTAGGGGACCTGGATTCTAACCTTAGGATTTTTCTTCCTTCTGAAGCCTGTGTTTTTGCATTACCTTACTGGTGCTGCTACTTATGACTAGCTAGATGATTTTATGCAAAACATTTTACCTGTGGGTCACAGTTTTTTCTGTCTGTAAAGTTTGACCAGAGATAGTTGGGTTTGACTAAGGATAGTTGAGTGTAAATCTCCCTTGATTAAATGAAAGCGTTATCTGGCTGAGTAGACAAAAAGGAAACACTTATTTGGGACAATAATAGTGTTTGGGTTTTGTTACGCTGTTTTTCATATCAAGTTTTGAACTTATTAGCTAGTATTTAAGTGACACACAACTTTTCAAATCACTTTGATGCCAGGCTGTAAGGTTTTAGGTTGTAGACTAAGACAGGAAGTCAGTTCTTAATTTTTAAAATATGGGAGATGTTACTATTTGTTGATTATGTGTATTGTATTCTATATAGGTCCTTTATTGGATTTGCTGGACATCAGAATATACAAGTTTATAGGCCACATAGAAAAGTTTATATCCTGATGTTGAACATTGTTTTTCAAAGTGTGTCCTATGTCCCTTTTGTGGGTTATCAAACCAGTTTAGTGGGCCAGAAACAGCAATAAGAAATGAAATGGTAAAATTTTAGAGTACATCACAGGTTCGAGAGGGAAATATTGTTTGCTGAAATGGGTTTGAAATGTTTGTGGTGTGCGTCTAAATGGCACTGTATTTCATACTAACGATCATGGTTAAATACGTTTGAAAAACTCCCCTTTAGAGCAGCCTTTCTCGGCCGCAGCACTGATGACATTTCGGGCCAGTGGATTCTTTGTCGTGGGGCTGTCCTGTGCATTGTGGGATGTCCAGTGTGAGCCCTGACTTCCACCCGCTAGATGTCAGTAGCACTGACACAGCAGTGACACGCAGAAATGCTCACAGACCTTGTCCGTTGAGCTCCTGGAGCGGGGGAGGGGGCAAAATCGACTCCCTTGTGCATATTATTGCTTTAGAGCTGGCATTCTTTTTGACAGCTTACTCTGCTGGATCTGAAAAGATAGCTTTGTGATTGGGACAAACATTGTATCTTGTGGAAAGAACGGAAACTTAGAGTCATAGAGACCTGATCTCTTGTCGGTCAGGTCTGTATGTTTACATAACTTTGGAGAGGCAAAAAATTTTTAAAAAACAATTCATGTAAACAGATTTCATAAAAATCAAATTGTATATGTGCTAGTTATTCTTTTAATTGCTAAATTAATTGACCTAGTGCCAGGTTAAAACATTTCTTTTTTCAAGTGGAGAAAAAATTAGATAGTATAAGTACTTCTGAGGACAGTTTTATTTGTACTAAATATAGAAATGACAGAAAAGCCTAAGTAGAGTTTATAGATGTTATATTCTGTATTCTTTAAATATATTAACTTATTAAAGCTTCATGAGAAAGACGTTGTGGTAGTGAACATGATTAGCCATATTTTACAGATGAGGAAACCGAAGTATAGAGCAGTGGAATGACTTGCTGACAGACGTGGGTTCACACTTATGCAGTCTGGCTCCAGAGTCAGCCCTGACCCCAGCCGTGCTGGACGGACTGCACAGAACAGAGACTTTTTACGCGTCGGGTTTGGTTTTCAGCCTGTTACGTAAACCTGGGCTTTACTTTAGCTAAGCATTACATCTGAAAGATATTTTTACTAGTCCATTGGGAAGGTATGCAGAATTTCCTGTATGCTTTTCAAGCTGTTATTTTCCTTAACTCATGTGAGGGCATTTTTTTCCACTTTCTTGCCATGCTTTGTTTTTCTTTTAAAACATTTATAGCCATTATTAATGTTTTCTTTTATTTCTACTGATTCTATTTTAATGTTTAAAAATAAAATGACACGTGATAGTATTTGCCGAAATTAAACAACAGTGAATTTTGTTGGGTCTTATGTGGCATTTCTTGGGATAAGATCGGCATTGGTTTAATCAAATCATCTTGCCTGTTTTTGCATGGCTCAGGAGCAAAGAATGTTTTTTACATTTTTAAATAGTTGGGGAAAATCAAAATAATAATATTTTATGATGTGAAAATTATATGAAAATCAAATTTTAGTGTCCATAAATAAAGTTTTATTGGAATATACTCATTCGCATGACTAGATTTGTGTTCCAACAACTGAATTAAATACTTGCTATAGACAGTATGCCTTGTAAAACTAAAAATATTTACTGTCTAGCCCTTTACAAAAAATGTTGCCAGTTCCTGTTCAGATAATTTATGGTGATTACTGTTCATTGCCTTATTGCCCTGTACTAGAATGTAAGCTTCATAAAGGCAGAGCTGTCGTCTTTGTTCACTTGTGTATTCCACGTACCAGAAATGGTGCCTGGCTTTTGATAGCTGCTCGTTAACTATATGACTAGAGTAAAAAATGCATGAATTTAGAAAAATGAATGATTTGTTTTCAAAATGTGATAGCTAACATTTATTAAGCTCATTCACTCTAATCTCACAAGTACCATGTGAAGTAGAGGTGTTTTTATTTCCATTTGACACCAAGAAGAATCTAAGACATCGAGAGAGAGAATTAACTTACCTAGGGGTACACAACTAAATCAGTGGTAGACCTGGGATCTGATCTTAAGAGAATCTGACTCAGGTCTGGTTTTCTGTAAGTGACTCTTAATACCTAATCCATACTTCCTTTTACAGAAGATGCTTAGTTCTGTTGTGTATAGTGGAATAATTTTGCTTTAGGAGTTCATCATCTTTTCTGATGCTTTGTCATGAGCCTACCATTTCATAAAACAGGCAATTAAGACAGCTTAGCCTGTGTTCCATTTTTGGAATACTAGATCAGACTTTACAAAGCAAGTCTAGAAAGTATGGTGTGAGTAGCTTCTCCCCTTCCCTTTACTGTCTGTTGTTTCTAACCTAATCAGATTTTCCCCTTTAAAATGAATTTTGAAACTGGAATTGATATAATTGAAGGCAGATTTAATATGACAGTGGAAGTAATGGAGGGTTTTAATAGGACTTTGAACTTTAGCTTGAATCAAGTTGATAATAGATGCTTTAAATATGAGACTTTAATGTGTCATTAAATTAAAAAATTAAAATTATGTCAGAATACTCATTTTCTCTTGAATTGTAGAATGAAAGAAAATGACTGTGTGTGTATAAATTCATTGATGAGTTCCTTTCCTTCAAGTGCATTTGCTTTCTTGTGCCCTCATGTACGAGGTTTCCGCATTGTACTGTTGAAGCTCTTCCACTTCAGAGAAGTGCGTGGTTTCTTACATAAGCTGCTAAATGTTTTCTCCAGTGTTTTAAAAATTAGTTCCCCTAGAAATTAGCTAATAGTGTTCTAATAGCTGAATATTTTAGAATTATTTTCTGAATAGAGCAGACTCATCTTGATATTAAAGTTTAAACAAACTAATTGAATGTTTTTTGAATTGTGTGCATTTTAAAAGTAGTATAGTAACATGAAGAACATTTTAAACAAAGAAAAGCACTTACCACATTCTAACAGAACGATTTTATTGCATAGTTATTACAATATTGACTACATTTCCTATGCTGTACTTTACACAATTATTTTAATGTTTAGATATGACTTTGTGGCATATCTGTATTAAGTATATATTTGGACTGATGGACTTGTAGGTTTGGAGGTACTCTAGCCAAATCCCTTTTATATAAAGAAACTTTAAATTTAACTTAAATACTTTAACTAGTATAAGTGAGATAATTTGCTGTGTACAAACTAAATGCATTTAAATATTGCTTGTTGGTGCATATTTACGTGTACTTATTACGCCTTTCTTTTTACTTTGAATTTTTATCCAGCTTTCTAAGACCAACTTTTCCAACAACAATGATTTCCGCGCTCTTCTGCAGTCTCTGTATGCTACTTTTAAGGAGTTCAAAATGCATGAGCAGATTGAAAACGAATACATTATTGGTTTGCTCCAGCAACGCAGCCAGACCATCTATAATGTGCATTCTGACAACAAACTCTCTGAGATGCTTAGCCTCTTTGAAAAGGGACTGAAGAATGTTAAGGTGAGTTGCACAAATAGGTATTTAGCTATCACAACTTGTGTTATCTTCTGGTATGTCATTGGCAAAACTTGTGAGCATTCTTTAGTAAATGATGTTATGGTCAAGAAAACTATTTTGACAGTTGTTAAAGGCGGTAAGGAAGACTTTATTTAAGGGGTTTTGCAGTGGAGGAGAGAGATTGGCTTCAGCTCTGAACATAACAAGGACAAGTGGGGATATCACGAGGAGGACGGTGGGGGACAGGACAACTGCTAAGGGGAAACATCGGCTAGGGAGATGCTCGCTAGACTGACTCGACGATTCTTCTCGAAGGCAGACCAGGTTGGTACGATCTCAAGGGTTAATAGATACTGAGGGTGATAAGATGCCAAGAGTGGGGGATTTTTTGATAAATTGACTCAGAGTGATTTTTTGTCTAAAATTGGACTAAGTGGACCAAGAACAGAGCTCAAAATCAGACATAGTTAAGAAGAGGGCTCAGTGGAACCGCACTCTGGTTTGATGAGAATCTTTTGTCAGTTACTTCTTCATTACTGTATATAAAATCCTATAATGAATGCTGCTCCCCAAATCTTAAAGTTCTATTTGAAATTGGAGTTTTAATTACCATAAAATTTTTACTTGTAAGTATTTTCTGAACTCTTAAAGATATAATAAATGAAGTTACTGGTGACTAAAGGTAAAATTGTTACTTAGAATGAATAAACACTTTATAAGTTGTATTTTAAAATTGAATGTTAGTTAAAATGTTTACTATATTTTCTTTTTTCATATTTCAGGGGAAAAGGTTGGTTAAACAGGGTAATTTTAAATTGTATAACAAAGTTATTTTTTAGTATAGTTTAGGATAATGATATAGAGAGATTTTCCTGTTAATTATATTTACATATTATAGGATATTTGAAATTTGGTCTTTGTTTATCCCCCTTCTGGCTTAGTGAAGCGTAGATCTAAGTTGCACCTCTGTCAGACCGCCATGCACCTGCCACTTATAGAGTTGTGTTCTAGAGAGAATATTCTGCAGTAGGGAAGAGGATGGCTTTAAGGCAGAGAAAAGACTCCAGCAGGAACACTTATAAAAAAATACTGTGGTAGTCTCTGGGAGAACACACAGTAGCCACATGGTGGGGACGTGGGAGATGGGTAGTGGTGGGATCATGAGAGATGTAGTCTTTATTGAATACTCTTTTATATTCATTGAACTTTATGTTGCGATCATATATTACCTGTTCAGTAAAGCGATAAAGATCTGAATTTATGTATGAAGTAGTGACTGGTGGAGATAGAGGGGAGGGAACAGACTCGGTGAATTATGTAGGACGTATAAAATTGATGGGATGAAACACTTGCATAAAAGTGAGAAGGAATGGAGAAAGAGAAAGGAGATAAGAATGACAATTGAATCTGACTTATAGAGAATGTAGAAGATACTTGGGAAATAAAAAGATCCATTATGGACAGGTCGGGTTTGAACTGCTTGTGCAATCCAGATGGGTATTTATTAATAAGAGGCATAGATGGGTCAGGGTCAGAAAGGTGATTCGGTTTGTAAAGTCGATAATAATTAGCTTGTAATTATTAGCATGAAGCCACTGGGTATGCTTGTAAAATCTTAAGAGGATAGGACATTGGATAGAATATTGAGAAGTACTTGAATAAATTAGTCCAAAAGGAGAAGATCAGAGAAGACTCAGCAGGAATAAAATATTCCCACATTTAAAGCGTTTTATTATTTTGTAAATATTCCACATATTTTAAGTTTAGAGGGCTGATGTATAAGTGATGGGTAAGTTGCCAGGAAATGTGGTCTTAGTTTACATGAGGAAGAACTTTTTAGCTGTTGTCCAGACTTAGAATCATTTACTTCAAGATGTACTGAACTCCTTGCCTTTGGAAATCGATACCTGGGCTTTAGAAGTGCGTATGGACTTCTGTAGGATAATGTGACAGGTGTTCTGAATTGCGTAGATGACTTTAAAGGGACTCTGTAATGATAGAGTCCAGTAGGCTCTTGAGGACTGCTTGGAGATATGCGTGCTATTTCTAGACTTTATATGACACTTTAAAAAAGAGATATGAGATGCCATTACTAAAGGAATTCAAGATTCCTTTAAAAGATCTTGAGGGCATCGTGTAGACTTAGAAGAGTACAGAAAACACTTTGCTCTTTGCCAGGCTATTTTTTTTTAAGGTTTTATGTTGCATTTTAAACTGATTTTCTAGGATCGGGTACAACGTAAATAATGGAGCATAACATTTATGGAAGACAAACTTTTTTTTGTTTCTAGAATGAATATGAGCAGTTAAATTATGCAAAACAGCTGAAAGAGAGACTGGAGGCTTTTACAAGAGATTTTCTTCCTCATATGAAAGAAGAAGAGGAGGTAAGTATAATTTTTTCTTGTGATTTTTGATTTATGAAAGTTTAAAAACATAATTTTGCCTTTAATTCTTCAAAATAATTCACGGAAACCTCCAGTTTCCTTTAGGAAATGAAGAAAAGATCAAGGAGAAAAACAATAAATTTGTTCCCTCAGAGAGGTGTTGTGGCTTTTCATTGATTTTAATTAATTTATTCAATAAATATTTTCTTATGCAGATTACACTGCATTGATGTTAATAATTTTATATGCCACCCTAATGCATTTTCAGAACCTTTAGAGGATTCTTTAAACTTTTTCTGTATTTTCATGCTAAGTTTGAAGACTCTTTAGTGTTCTTTTTTTAGTAGTGGATTTTAGTAGTTAAATGGTGGTATTAAAATGATCAGTCTTATGCCTAGTACACATGTATTAGCAGATCATTCACTAACTGAATGAGCAAAATATTTTCCCATTCTCTTCATTCTCTAAAGTGGAATGAATATCAGGGTAAGGAATAGAGAAAATATTTTATGAGGAACTCTAACCTTGTTCAGCTGTAAACCAGTTATTACAGTGATTCTCAATTGTAGCTTCACCTTATAGTTAGATTATATTAAAAACAAACAAACAAACAAACACTTTTAAGTCCTTTTCAGACCAGTTAAATCGGGGGGAGATACTGGTATGGGTATATTTTAAAGGCTTCACAGGTTACTGTAACACGCATTCAGCACTGGAACTGCTGAGTTACTAGAGCAGTGTTCCTTGTGATCCCCATCAAAATTATCCATGGAACCGTAAAAAAATACAAAAGCTCCACCTCTCTAGGTTCTAATTCTATACACTGGAAGTTGGGACTAAGCTTCTGTTTTGAGGAGAAAATCTCGTAGGTCATTTTGAGTAGTTGAAGGTCTCAGCAGAGCTCTGATTTTTAGGGTTTCGATACCCTGCATACCATTCTCATAGGATTTAGAGGCTGTTTTGGCATAGGTCAGTTACTGCCGTAGCAAAAGGCAGTTAACTGACCTAACTGTCTAACCGGAAGAGAATGATCAAGAGCGTTTGACAAGCTCTCTACAGGAAGACCTTTTGGTCTTGATGCTTCAAAGTTATTTAGGGTTGGCTTATTAGCCAGAGAATTCATTGAGAGAAAGATCTTTTTGGTGATAACCTTTTCATAACTTGGATAAACTCAGTGGTAACAAAATTTTTTATCACTTTGAAATAGGTGGTCATATTTCTGGACTTGAGCCATTCATAGTTTGAAAAGTGTAGAGTAAAACCAGTTAATTTAGCGTCTTTCCTTATGCCCTTTTTCTTTAATCTAGGTATTTCAGCCCATATTAATGGAATATTTTACCTATGAAGAGCTTAAGGATATTAAAAAGAAAGTGATTGCACAGCATTGCTCTCAGAAGGAAACTGCGGAACTCCTCAAAGGTTTGAGCCTATGGAATCAAGCTGAGGAGAGACAGAAGTTTTTTAAGTATTCTGTGGATGAAAAGTCAGATAAAGGTGAGAGTCATATGCTTAGAAAGTGAATGATTTATTAGGGCCAAGGCATTTTGTTTCTTGTTACTATGAACTTCAGGTTTTGTTCGAGGAATAATTTAAGCCATTTATTTTCAAGTATAAATTTAATTGAAGACAGTAGCTTCTATCCAAGAATTTAGTGTTATAATTCAAAATCTCATATGCTTGGGCCATATGCAGTTCAATGTTTCTTAAAGGAATTTATATGTACATGTAATAATAGTAATTGGCTGCTCAGGATTATTGAAAACTACCATTACATAGAACTTTACAGTATTATCCAACTTTTTGAGCTCTATTGACCATATCCTTCATTGTTTTTTTCATCAGTTTTCAAAATCAGTTATATTTTTACTCCATCTCTTTCCATGTATCATTCTCTTAGCTTATATCCAGTAATACACAGGAGAGTGAATATAAGAGGCATAGTTTTTCTATATACACTTACTTTGAGAAAACAAATGAGAAATGCAAATAAAATATGCTTGATTTTTTTCTTATAAAGACTACTTTTTCATCATTATTCTTATTTATCTTTGATAGCTTTGCCTTTTAAAACATGATTAAAGAAAATTGGCATGCTTAGGCTAGTAAAAATTCCTTTGCTTTTTCTGTACGGGCAATAGCAGTGACACTTGAAATGCCTTAAAATTCTTTGAAATTGTTCCTTTTCTCTTATTTTTATTTAACAAAGTAAGTGAGGTGCATGTTGAAACAAAGATGTTTTTGTAGGTTAAGCTATAATTAAACCCATAAAGCTTGTGTGCTTCACTCTGAAATTCAACTTGTTCCCTTAGACACCAAGCCAAGACCTGTTGTGTCTGGTTTAATTGTAATATAACATGGGATTTAAAAGCATCATACTTAATTACATTGAATTTTCTCATTTCTTCAAAGCAAATTATAGCTGTATTATTTTTAAAATATTTGCCATTAAAAAGGTTTGGTTAAAATAATTCGATCATAGCATTTCTATATTTAAGTTGCTTTGTGAAGACAAATCAGATACACAAGTTCTCATATTCTTTGTAGTACTTTAACGATGACTCTTATATTTTATGTTCTTTATTGTGTACCTTATTTGCATTTTTCTTTCAGAAAATTGCTACCGAAGTGATACATTATAGGAAATTAGACATGTAATGACTCTTTCTACAATAGTTGCTGATGAAAGATTCTAAATGTATACCAGCATTAGAAATATTTATATTGTCTCAAATGGCTCATAAACAATATATAAGTGGGTTTAGGGTACCTATAGGTTAAAGAATTCCAATTTCACAGACCTCGTGAAATGTGAAAATCAAAGAGGGAACGCAAGGAAGATAGAGGAGTCAGTGCATAGATAGAAGATGTGAGATTTGTGTGTCGTTAAAATGCCTTGGAGATCTCATAATCTGGCTGACTCTGCCCCTGTTGATTTAAAGCTGTATAACCTGTTGGGTTCCTTTTTCAAATGATGCTTCTTATGCTGCAAAGTGAGTAATGTTTTTCCTGTGACGCCTCTGTAAGAGGAAGTCAGTTCGGTGTCCATTAGTGTAGCTCCTACTGATGAAGTATGATTTGGGCCATGATAGTTTTAACCCTACGGGTTCTTAATAAGTTTCCCATCCCCATGTTACCTCTCATCCATGTTATTTCCTTTTCCCGCCTTGCAAGCTGGAAGGAGTGGATTCTAGGCACTGGATTTTATTTATAGAAATGTGATTGTAATTTCTTACTGCATTTGCTCTCATAGCCTTTGATGTTCAAGTTTTCTCTCTCTCTCTTTTTAATTTCAGAAACGGATGTGTCAGAACAATCCACAGGTATAACCCACCTTCCTCCTGAGGTAATGCTGTCAATATTCAGTTATCTCAATCCTCAGGAATTATGTCGCTGCAGTCAAGTGAGCACTAAGTGGTCTCAGCTGGCAAAAACTGGATCGCTCTGGAAACATCTCTACCCTGTTCATTGGGCCAGAGGTAGGTAATGGGATTCTAGTTGTTTAAAAATATTTCATTCTGTTTTGCGATGGATATTCATAGACATTAATAAGCATGGTCAGGGAGGGAAACTTCCATAGTTAGATTATGTATTCTTTGTATGCATCATTGAAAAGCTAGCAGTGCTGAAATGTGCTATGTGCAGTTTTCTTTAAAATAATCAGGAAAAAATGGTTGGGGAGGGAATGCAAAATAATTGGCAAAATGTTGATCATTGTTGAAGATAGGTGATGAGCACATGGGTGTTCACTGTGCTACTTTTTAGAAGCTATTCCTACTTTTGACTATGTTTGGAATTTTTCATAACAAAATGTTAACAATAAAATTAATAGGTTGTCAGAGCAACTCTGAATAATTAGATTGAGTATTAAAAAAATACAGAATAAATTGGTTATAAAATTTAAAGATGAGGTGCTATTTATACCCCTTTTTGGTAGTAGCTTGAAATAACTGAATCTGTTTTTGTCTTTAGCATATTTTTTTGTGCTTAATAATACTTCATTCTATAAATCGAAATTTCATGTTAACTTCGTGTGGTAAGTTACTTTTACATGTAAACAATTAAAGAAAATTTTCTTTTTTGAGCATATAATGTAGTAATGGGATAAATACAGCTAATAGTACATATATTGTTCTGCCACTGAATTAAAATAATTTCTTCTAGGTGAGTATTAACCCGAAGTTCACGTAGTTTTTTTTAGTTTTCTATAATTTGTTAACTTCGACATGGAAATTTATATTTCTCAGAAAATTAAATTATGACAGATTTTAAAATCTTGAAATAAGCTATTTCTAAATAAGCTATTGCTAATTTGAAATAAGCTATTGCTAAATATTGGATATTTTTTTAGTGAAGCTATTTGGAGTTTTTGGAAGACAAATGATTAGAATTAGTATTTTTATGTGGAATAAGTTTTTCTGTTAGTTGTAGTATAATGAATTACTAAACGAAAGCACAGGCAAATGTAGATATTTTAAATATTTCTTTTAGCTATATTTTTAATTAATGAAGAACTATTGGGAATAAATGCATAGTGTTACATATTTGATAGAGATCAAATGGGTATGCTGTGCTAGACTTCTGCAGAGTTAACTGGATCTTAAAATGCTGCCTTTTTTCTGTTTCAATATACTTAAAAAGGTCCAATAAAAATGTTTTTATTTATTTTTATTTGTTTGTAGTATTTGTTTCCAGTGATTCTCATTCAGAATTGATTTTTACCCCCACCTTCCCTTCACACACACACACCAAGGGACATTTGGAAATGTCCGTGGAGGCATTTTTGTTTGTCCAACCTGGGGATTATATACACTGGCCTCAGTGGGTAGAGGTCAGGGTTGCTGCTGAACGCCCTGGTGCACGGGGTGGCTTCCCACAACACAGATCTACCCAGCCCGGGGTATCAGTAATGCGTAGGCTGAGAAACGCTCATTAAGATGTAATGCTGGGACTTCAGTGAATTAATTCTGCATTGTCTCTCACTTCACAGTCATGTAATTTAATTGCACTCTGTTCTCCAGGATCCGTAAGGTCTAGTTTTACCTTAATATTTCCTTTTGACCTCTGCTCGCATCTACTTCTGAATTGCTGTCTAACTCACTGTTCAGCTGAAAGTCTTGCTTCCTTTTGTTTATTAGCCGTCATCATAATGAGGGTATTGCTGGAGCCAGTGTGAGGCCACAGTAGGGGAAAAAGGTTAGGTTGTTTTCAGTGTTTTCTAAAACTGCATGTAAGACTATTGATCATTATTTTTCGTAGTTCTTTTTAGTATGTCTGAAATTGAATCCTTTGCTTATTTAAGTGTAATCTTTTTTAACCACAGTTGACTATTTGTAACAGTAGCTAGCCCACTGCCTAGGGTTCATCTTTTTCTGTGTGCAAATATTTTTATTATAAATAGTTCATTTTTTTGTGACCATGGACAGTCTAATCTTATTTTGTTCTGTTTATCTGCCGAGCAGGTGACTGGTATAGTGGCCCTGCAACTGAACTTGATACTGAACCTGATGAGGAATGGGTGAAAAATAGAAAAGATGAAAGTCGTGCTTTTCAGGAATGGGACGAAGACGCCGACATAGATGAGTCTGGTAAGCTGTGTTTGGAATTAATGTTATGACACGGTGCTTTAATAAATAATATATTTAATAATTAAGTACTTGGGTGTTAGCATTTATGTATTTTGTGTTTTCTAAAGAAATTGGTGTTCTTAAGGCTACTAGTTTTTAAAATTTGGGGGTATAATTAGCACATTCAAAGTGAATTCTGTTTAGTGTAATTTTTAAATGTGTTTAGGGTTGTTTCCCATGTTTTTATATTTAAATACTTTAAAAAATTAGAAAATGTTAGCTTTTTTTAATTGAAATAATGTGCATTTTTTAATGTACAGTGCTTTGCAGTTTACAATATGTTTTTTAGAGCCATTTCATTTGTTCAGTGATATTTATTGAGACGTATGTGGCCCACAGGAAAGAGCATGAAACTGTCGAATTCGTTTATTCATTTGTAAACAGTAAACCACTTGCCTCAGGCGGTGGTTGTAGAATTGAGAAATCACATATATGAAAATTCTTTTCACATGGTAAGGATTTATAAAAACTAGTGTAGCCGTTCTTTAAGCATTGTGGGAGAATTCAAGGGTAAATAAGACTTTTTCTCTACTTTTGAACTCACGGGTGAACATTTAGAATACACAATCCTTAATTCAAAAGTACATAATCAAAATGAATTTTAATAGAGGATGCAGAAAGATGCTATTTGGGAATATGGAGGAGGAAGATATAAAATTTGTCCTTGATATTGTTCAGATAATAATTACTAGAAGATGATAAAATAGTAATTAAAAATTAACAGCTAAAAATATTCTTCTACTTGGTAAAACTGAACCTATAGGAAATTTTTGTTTATAAGCTACCCACTAAAAAAATAGTAAGTAAGGTGGGCTGGCAAGGTAAAGACTACAAATATAAAGATTATCCTTTCAGCAGCAAGTTTATTTTTATGAAATGAAGGTGCCACACTTTGGTATAGTTTTGAATCTTTGGAAGGTGCTATATAAGGAAGAAAGGGATTTGTCTCAGTTAGATTTGGTGATGGGCTTGTCCTGTGGCAGGCACTTTTTGGGCAGGATGTTAATAGTGAAAAAAAAAAAAATCCCTGGCCTTATTTAGCTTAAAATCTGGAGAGGGTAGGCAGACAATAAATAGGCAAAATATATACAATATTAGATAGTGTCAAGTGCTGTGGAGAAAAATAAGGGAAGTGCCAGAAAGAAAGGAAGGAAGTTATGATTTTAAATAAAGAGATTAGTTAAGGTCCCTTAGAAATTTGAGCAAATCCTTCAAGGAGGTTAGGTCTTTACTCAGATGTCACTTTAGGGAAGCCTTGATTTGTCCATTCTAGAAAATTAATTTATGATAGCCCTGTTGAGTTTTAAAGGCCTTACCCAACTTAGTGTATTTGTCTCAACGCTTGGAGACAGCTAAAGAGAAGGCCGTCGTCTTCCTTCCCGTTGAAAGGGAAAGGCTAGGGCTATGATGATTAAGCCTCTCTGAGGGAACATATCTGTTCAGTGTGTAGTGGGGCTAGGACTAAGCTTTGGTCATACCTTGTGTTAGCGTGTTTCCAGCCTAGCTGTCTTTGCTGGGCCTGCAGAGAAGTTATTGTATGTTATTGTTCTTCATAGGATGTCTATTTTTTTAAGATTTCACAGCAGACATACATTTAGAGAAGGAGGGCCACAGAAACCAGAATCATTTGGGAATAAAATTAGAGTAGAATAGAATTAACTAGTTATATAACTAGTTACATAACAAAAAATTGACAGATAAAATATTCTTAACTAGTTATATAACTGGTTAACTAGTTATATTTATGCCTATATTTTGTGTATGTTTGGCTGAAGGAGGAATTTAGGCTAATGTCTATAGACATGGAACCACTGGTTACAAATTCAGAATTATTCTTTCTAGTTATATTCCTTTTGCCCAGCTACATTTTTTTTTTTTTTTTAAGATAACTTCCTTAACTTACTCTGTTAAGCCGTTTTACGTTTAGAGACATTCAGGTTAGGTGTTCAGGTAAGCATATCAGCAGTAGGACCCTGAGAAAGGTGATAACATTACTAGCTTATTCTTTTTAATGTATTTACTGTGTTTTTTTTTATTTATATCAAATTGGAGTTTGTAAGGTTCTTTTTTATTGTTGCTTCTTATTGTAAATATTCAAATTCTGTAGAAGTTATTAAGCAAAAAGCAAAAGCCATGCTTATTTTTAATTTCTTAAAAATTCTGAGATACTTTCCTTTGCTTGATTCATTATGACCAGGATATCTTAATTGTTTCAAATCTCTCCTAGCTCTGTCTCTTATTTAGATAAAATAATGAATGGTATGTTTATTATGGCTCATTTTTCTTTTGATATCCTTTATTCTCTTGAATAACTCCTGCTTTTCTTCAAGTATTCAAAGTTTTTTTCCGAAAACCATTTTCAGTTAACTGGAGTTATATTTAACTTTCCTCTGCTACCTATCTTGATATGAAAATCACCTTCAACCTTGAAGTATATGAGAATAAAAACGAAACAAATTTTCGTTTTTATTCTCATTGTAAACTTTTTTTCCTTCTGCCTCTTTTTAGTATGCCAGACCTGTTAAATGTTAAGTCCTAGAGTGAGACCTTGTCCATCTAACTTGCTTTGCATACCTAAGGGAGTTTAAGGATAGCAAAAAGTGTTTCATATTTAATGATTTGGCGATTCCTCGAGTAGCCTAATTATAATTAGTGTATCAAGTTCTTAGACTTTTGAATTTATTTTACAGAAGAGTCTGCAGAGGAATCAATTGCTATCAGCATTGCACAAATGGAAAAACGTTTACTCCATGGCTTAATTCATAATGTTCTGCCATATGTTGGTACTTCTGTAAAAACTTTAGTATTAGCATACAGCTCTGCAGTTTCCAGCAAAATGGTATGTATGAATTATCACTAGTTTGGGTATTAATAAAAAGTAGCAATAATCTAAATCTGATTTTCTTAATCCTGAGTTTAATTAAGGGGGGGAAAAAAAACTTTACCCATGAGAGTTCCTTCCCAGGGATAGGCATATATTGCTGACTTTCCTATTATTTCATTTCAATTCTCACAGTAAACTTCGTACACAGATACCATTGTGTACACATTATAGAAAAGGATACAGGGACGAGGAGGGGTTCAACAGTTTGTTCAGTTTTACAGATGTTAAGTGATGAAGCCCAGCTTTTTATAATTCTTTATAATATATGGTACATGGTAAGATGGGCAAGTGAGATTAAATCTCTGCTTTATAAAAATGTCTCTTGTGACGTCCCACATCAGAATCTCCGTGGGTGTTCCTTAAAAACGTGAATATCCTGGGTCTAACCTCGCAATTACTAAAGCAGAGTCTCTGGACTTCGGGCCCAGAATCTACATTGGTAATGCAGATTTGAAGGGATTTTTACATGTACAGAAGTTTGAAAACTGCTGGATTGTATTATTTACTAAACGTTCTCTGTCTTGTCTAACTAAAAGTCTGGAAGTCTTCACAGTAACTTTTTTCCCCCCCTCAGGTAAGGCAGATTTTGGAGCTTTGTCCTAATCTGGAGCATCTGGATCTTACCCAAACTGACATTTCAGATTCTGCTTTTGATAGGTCAGTTGTTTTTGAATATTTAAATATGATGTCTAACTGTGAATCAGTAGAATTGTTCCTCATTTGCATAATTGTAATTTCATTTTACTGTTATTTTTTAATGTTAGATCTTAGACGGGTATGACTGTAACTTGATAGCACCGTCCAGCTCTTTGCCTCATGTCCTTAGGTCCCCGCTGATCCCAGACTCCAGTTTGTAACATCCTGTCATCTTTATCATCCTACACCGTCTCCAGGCCTTTGAGCCTTGCTGTGCAACCATGTAGATGGGCACGAATATTTTTAAGAAGTTTATGGTTTCATTTGGGTTCTGAAATTGGGTATACTCTTCACAGATTTTATTTCTTTGGATGCCACCAATTTTCTTCTTGTTCCACCTCACTCTTCTCTTTTTCACCCCAGTGTTTGTTTCAGCACCTCTCTTCCCATTTCTGAGGGAGGGGTGCACCCTTCTCTGGCTAAGGCTCATCTCTGCCAGTTCCTAGAGCTTGTTTCCTCTGGTCCTTCCTCCGTGGATGACCAGTAATTCTCTTCCTTTCACGTGTGTACAGCTTTTCCTCTGCTGATTCCTTCTTAGCAAAGTAAACAAAGTCTTCTCCTTTCCTACGCTTTTAGCTTAGCACCCCTCTTGGTTCCTAACCACTCTTACGTGTTTTTGTGTCTCTCACATCTAAAATAGTGCCTGACTATATATAGTCAGCAAATGTTTGATTGATTACATTAGATTTAAAAATCTTTGTTTCGTTTCCATCTACTTACATATAATCAAATGCTTTTGAAGAATTTTAACAATGTCCACTAATAGACTTGTTACCTCTTAATTATAGTTGGTCTTGGCTTGGTTGCTGCCAGAGTCTTCGGCATCTTGATCTGTCTGGATGTGAAAAAATCACAGATGTGGCTCTAGAGAAGATTTCTAGAGCTCTGGGAATTCTGACATCTCATCAGAGTGACCTTTTGAAAAGTTCTGCAAGCAAAATTACTTTGGCTGCATGGAAAAATAGAGAGATTGCCATGCAGTCCGGCAAGCAGTATGCTTGTCTGCATGATTTAACTAACAAGGGCGTTGGAGAAGAAATAGATAATGAACACCCCTGGACTAAGCCTGTGTCTTCTGACGATTTCACTTCTCCTTACGTGTGGATGTTAGATGCCGAAGATCTGGCCGATATTGAAGATGCGGTAGAGTGGAGACACAGAAACGTCGAAAGTCTCTGTGTAATGGAAACAGCCTCCAGCTTAAACTGTTCTCCCTCTGGTGGTTACAGTAAGGACGTCGTCGGACTAAGGACTAGTGTCTGCTGGCAGCAGCACTGCGCTGCCCCGGCCTTCGCGTACTGCGGCCATTCATTCTGCTGTACAGGGACGGCGCTAAGAACTATGGCAGCACTCCCAGAGTCGTCCGCTTTGTGCGGAAAAGCGGCAAGGACTAGACCGCTTGGGGAGAAGGACTCGTTACTTGACTCTGGGAGTGAAGAATCCGAACAAGAGACTGGCCGTGTGCTCCTGTTTCTCAGTCTGTCCGGATGTTATCAGATCACAGACCACGGGCTCAGGTAAGTACCCAGTTGTGGACGTGTTCTCATTCTCAGTGGAGTATATAAAAATTTGAATAGAAGCCATGCCTTTTAGCGTACTTATTCAACCAAAAACGTTAACCACGATTTGTCCTACATCAAAGTGGTGGAACAGTATAATTTCAGCACGAAGTGTCATTTCAGTTCAAATAGTATGTGATATATGGAAAAGCAAACACAAACGTTTAATAAATGTTTAGCAAATGCCTACAACACATTTTCTAAGGATGTAAAGGTGAATAAGATTAAGAACTTTTACCCTCAGGCACTTGTAATAGAGAAGAAAATATGTGTACCGTGTCCTGTGGCTGTGTATTATTTGTGTACATCCTTTGGGAGATTTTGAGTAGAGATTCTGTGGGAATCAGAGAAGTGAGCGACCTCGCATCCAATTGCGGCAGACGGTCAGAAAATTTGATGAATAAACGGCTCTGAATTGAGCCTTGAAGATGAGACTTTGCTAGGTGGCAGAGGAGACCGTGGCACGCAGTGGGTCACTGAGCACACAGGAGAGCCTTGTGCCTACTGTCGGGTCACTCGTTATGGATGTTCTCAGCATGAACAGTGAGCAGCAATTACTATTATCTTCCATAGGAGCCTTTGGAGATTGAGTATGTGTTTTCCGTTTTACTTTGTAATAGATTTATTTACTCATTTATTTTTTACCTTGTAATAGATTTGAATTTTACTAGGGCTCTTTCATCATGAGGTAACTGAGATGCTAAACAGTGAAAATTTATCCAGCACCCATTCTAATACTGCCTCTTCTCTTTTAAGTATCTTTTGCAGATTAAGTTGAATTCAGTGGGGAAATGTTCAAAGGAGACTCGCTACTGCAGTCTGGTTGTAGTGAAGGATGGTGTTGGGGCATAGGGAGAGAAGCCATGACACTTTGCATGCAGGGCACGATTCATTTAGAGGACGGGGAACACACAGGGACTGACTTACCTGGTATTATTTGAACTGGTGGGTAATCAGACAGGTTGCAGTCTGCTGCTTATGGTCTCTGTTTAATCAGGTTATCTTTAAGGACTCTGAATCGTTTGGGTATTTATTGAGCCCCTCCTCTGTGACTCGCCCTGTTTTAATTACCAGGGAGCCAGAGTATACGACAGATTGATTGCCTGCTTTTGTAGAGTTTATCATCTAATGGTAGAAATAGGCAATAAACATGTAATATCAAAGTGAGTGTTCTGAAGAAAAGTACAGTAGGGTTATAGGATAGAGAATACTGAGAATCCTTCTTCATATTTGATGGACATGAAAGGCCTTGAAAGGAAGCATTTTTTGAGTAGATTAGAATGAAAGTATGCATTTCCTGTGAAAGAAACTAAGGAAATAGAAAATACCAATTTAATATTTAGAAACAATTGTTTTGCATTCATTACGTTGGCCTCAAAAGTTTTTCAGTTAACCAGTGACACGACTAAATACAACCCGCGTCAATAGGTTAGAGAACAGGTACAGTTCTTGCACGCATTCAGACAGTCTGTGGGAACCGAAGTGCTGGTTGGGAGCCACCAGTGTGTCCTTCTGCATCAGTCATTACGTTTTATTCAGGGATGACTAGTGGGAGCTTTGGCAAGTTGGCTTTATGGGGCTTGTTAAAAGCATTGATTATACAAATTTAGGTGGAAAGTCAAAGCCATGAGGAACAGATAGTGTCATGTGTAGTCTTAAGGTAGCATTTTAAGGTCTTCATAGGAATGAAATGAAATGAAATAAACCGTGGCTGTCATTGACTAAGGATAATCTCTCGTGTAAATCTTTAACCTTCTCTGGGCCCCTCACAATGCCCGGTACAAAGTCCTCTCTCTCTCTCCGCGAACCCAGGGTGACTGCTCAAGTTTTTGCAGACAGCATATATAGTCGAGGCCTACTTTTTCTTTTCTTTTCTTTTCTTTTTTTTTTTTTAAATCCAGTCCAACATTCTGCTATGTAATTGATCTGTTTAGACCATTTACATTTTTAATGTAATTACTGATATGGTTAAATTGATGCCTGCCATCTCGCTGTTTGTTTGTCCCTTGTTTTGTCTTTTCTTTATTCTTGTTTTGTCTCTTTCTGATGTCTTTTGGACTAATTAGGTACTTTTTTAGTATCTGTTTTATCTGCAATATTTGCTAGAACCTCATTGGTTTAGTGTTTGCTTCAGGGTTTGTGTGCATCTTTTAAAAAATTGTGGTAAAATATACACATCATAAAGGTTTGTCCAATCTGGGGGTTATATACACTTCCTCATATCTTCACCTCTGACAAAAAAGACATCAGGTAAATATAACACACACACACACACACACACACACACACACACACACACACACACACCCTTCCTAGCTATACTCACCTATTTCTCTGAGATACCATTTTTCTCATCTTTAAACATTTGCCTTTTCTCTCTCTGGAACATACATTTATTGGCTGACTTCTGTTTGTTTCTGGCTCATAGTTTTAATGTCACTTCTTATGGACAACCTTTTGTGACACCCTCCACCCCCTTGCTCTGCTGCCCCTTTGGTATGTTTCCAGAAGTACATTTATCATATGGTATTATAATTGCTTATTTACTTTTGATTAGTTTGATTTCCCACTCAGCTCAGTGAGGCCAGTGAGCTGACCAGTGATTTGTGTACTTAAAAGTATACTTGTGACATGAAGTTGTATATTCCATGCAGGCTGTCCTCAGTGTGCTGAAAAGTTTTAAGTTTTAGAGCATGAAAACAATCTCTGCATCGATCTACCTTCTGAGAACGTCCACACCACTTTTTAAAAGCTGTTGTATTTTTTGTTATGCGCTATTTCCTTTATAGGAAAAAAAAGAATTTGTAACCTTTAAATCCTGTATTGTTTTCCTTCAGAGACTGCTGTCTCTAACTGCCGCGGCCCAGGCAAGCCACCGAGATTGAGTTGCCACTATTGTTAATTTACACTGCAGGGGTGGATTGAGGAAATCTTTGACTTGAAAAAACAAAAACAAAACAGTTCTTTTCAGTCAGATATAAGGGGAAGTGTGCATTTACATCTCTCGTGGGTATTAGGGTTTTGTTAAGCTGTTTTTAATAGATCAGTTTTCTCTTCTACGCATACAGTTACAAAACTGAAATGTACTCATCTTTGCCATTCAGTATCCCTCACTGAATGTATATTTCTGTTTTTTTCTAATCTCAGTTAATAGTTTACATACTTTTACTTACCTTTACTTCCTAATTTCTATGAACCTGCATAACTATATAAATTATTTTTTTACTAAATTTGTTGTATTGTTTCTCGACATCCCTGTCAAGATTAGTTTCCAAATTCCCAATTTTTGCTGTTTTAGGACCACTTTAAGCATTACTGTGTAGAAAGTTAATGTTCTTGATATTTTTCAGCATGGCCATTGTCATCTTAGCCAACTTCTCATTTTATTCGATCTATATAAATGTTTTTATTCTTGTAATTTATGCCATTAGAAGGTTTTCATTTTTATTGAAATGTAGTTCACATACCATTCAATTTATCTCTTTATAGAATACACATCATTGGTTTTAGGGTATTCACAAGGTTGGCAACCAATACCACTATCAAATTTAGAAACATTTTCATCATACTGAAATGAAGCCCAATGCTCATTAGCAGTCGCTCCTTACTCCCCTTTGCCCCCAGCTGCTGGCAAACACTTACCTTCTTTCTGTCTCTGCTTTCTTCTGCCTCTTTTGGACATTTCATATAAATGGAATCATACAGTGTATGGCCTTTTGTGTCTGGCTTTTTCATTTAGCATGTTTTCAAGGTTCATTTATGCTATAGCATGTATCAGTACTTTATGACTATGTAATATTTAATGTTATAGATAACTGCATTTTGTTCATTCATCAACTGACATTCGGGTGGTTTCCACTTTTTGGCTCATATGAATAATGTTGCTGTGAACATTCATTTGCATTTTGTGGGTACATGTGTGTTCTTAGGTATACTCTTAGGTATATATCCAAGGGCATCACATTGTTGGGTCAAATGCTAACACTATAACTTTTTGAGGAACTGCCAAACTGGTCAGTAATTTTCTTGATAATGTTTACTCAGACAATCTGGGAGTACAGTGAAGATGACAGTTCCAGATGACTTGTTTATTGAATGTCTTTAGGAAAAATGTAGAGTTTTCTCAGTTAAATGTATTCCTGCCTAAGTTGAAGTTATCGTGATTTATAGAAACTCGTAAGTTTTCTCATTATCAAATTGGAAGTTCTACTAATAGTGGTCCGGTGGGCCATCAGATTACGGTCGTTTTTACAGATCAACACATCTAATCGTCGAACTGTTTCTCTTCCAGGGTTTTGACTCTGGGAGGAGGGCTGCCTTACTTGGAGCACCTGAATCTCTCTGGCTGTCTCACCGTGACCGGTGCAGGCCTGCAGGATCTGGTTTCAGCTTGTCCTTCTCTGAACGATGAATACTTCTACTACTGTGACAACATTAACGGTAACGCCTTTTAACAACGAGATCATTTTGAAGGAAGTGATTTTAAACATTTTGACAGTTCTGATCATTCTTAGGCTTTCTGTTTAGTTTTCTAGATTTAAAATTACCAAACTATTTTCAGATTTAGTCCTTTATATTTGATAAAATTTAAAAATCTTACGTTTATTAATTAGCTTCTCTGACGGTATACTTTTTTTTTTTTGCAGATTTTTGAGATATGTAATAGTTTAGTCATTCCAAAATGACAAGTTGTTGTCAAAATATTAAAATTCTGATGAAGATTTGAGAAATTCTTTTAGAATGCTATAGTACTCATTAACAATTTAGAGGATTTCTTAGGGACGAGAGACTCAGTTTTCTTGTAGAGCTTTATAAAGTGTAGTAGAAAGCGGAGGACTTGGGTAGTGTGAGTTCCTCAGGGATCGTGGTTGCAGATGAATCACAGAAGACTGAGGATGGCGGTCCGGAGGGTGGCCTTGGGGAAGAGGCCGAGGTGCCTTAGGCCGGACTCAGAGTCCTGGAGTATCTTGAAGACTGATTCCTGAACCTGCTTCTAACAGTCATCAGATAAACATTACTCGAGTTCTTTTGTTTTGTTCTGATTTTTAAGCCTACCCGTACCGTACCCCACAACGAGCCTCTTCAGTCACCTTTTGCCGAGTACGGTCAGTGCCCTTTTGAGCACTTGATAGTCACGGGGAGGGACTGAAGTTCTCAGAAGCATAGTCAACCTGTGTTTATAACTGGGAAAAAAATGTAGATGGTTCAGATCCTACTGTGCACCTGTCTTTTAATGCCATGTATTGCTGTCTTTGAGAGTCCAATTCTTCTTAGGATGATGAGTTTCTCTCAGGCAGGATAATGGACAGGAAGGAGCCAGGAAGACTAGAGGAATGTTCTCTTTAATGACATACCAGTAGGCAAAGAACTTAGCAAATCTGCCGTTTCTCAGAGATTAGATTTTCCTTAAAGTACGTATGAGAAGACAAGATAGCATCTCTCTTATTTCTGCCGGAGATGAACTCGCATGGTTTGAAGTGGCGACACTAAGTTGGAGCCCTTAGTGTATAATCAAGGAAGGGTGAAGTGAATGCCTAAAATCTTAGTTGTGACTTAAGTGTATGAAAGTATGATCGCTATGGTGAGGCACTTGCTCCTCGTGTGGATTCAGTGAGTTTGAGAAGGGAGGTTTTTTTTTTAATGCGCAGTCATGTCATTGTAGGTGCAGTGTTGTACTTCTTAAGGCTTACGGGCCATATTATGAAAAGTAGTCAGTAAGCAATTATTTTTATAAGAAAAGCATTTTATTTGTTACCCTTGAATTGCCCACATTGATTTTCATATAGATTATGCTCATGGGAATAAATTTCACAACCTAATTTGTTCTATTTATTTTTGGGGTATATAGATGTCATGAGGTGGGGGAGATTGGTTTCAGTTCGTTTTTATTATCTGCGTACTTGTTCTGTGTAATTTTAAAAACTTTTTGAAATAATTTAGATGATGGGATAAAGTTAAATTCTTGAAATCTTTTGCATTTTGTTAGGATATTAGCATTCCTTTCATCTCAACTGGTTTTGAATATATAAATTTGAAAGCATTCCAAAGGAGCTGACTCATTCCTTTTGTTGAATGTAAGAATTTTTTTTTGATGAGTGAGTGGTAATTTTCAATAAATGAATTTTAATGAAGATATCTGACTTTGAAAGATTTGGAACTAAATTGACAGTGATTGTATAACCCAATATTAAGTCTCCTTTTACAGCTTCTTAAAGCATGATTTGGGAAAGTGGAAATCCTTTAAGGTTTACAAGGTGACCTGTCATATCACCTGTGTCCCCGAGTTCCAGCCAGTGCTCTTAAAGCAGTGCTCTGGTGCAGTCTGTCCCTTAGGAGGACACGTGGACAGCCTGGGAAGCGGTAGGGTAGAGTGGCACCGCACCCAGCTTTGCAAGATGGCGTGAACCAGTATCTTCCACTACAGCTCAGCCTGTACAGTAAATGTTAGTGATTGCTCAGGGGGCCCCTTTTCATTATTTTTATTATTTTTGAAAGTAGTTAATATACACTATACATGGTCTTAAAATAATAGAGCATATTTAAGTGACAAATTGTATTTTAAATATTTGATCAATAACATTTAACTAAAAATGTATTTTGTCAAAAGAAAGTTTACATAGCTAATTACCAGGTTACTAACTAAAAGAAGTAAATACTGATAACCCATTCATTATCTAAATAATAAGTGATAAGCAGAATGATCTGTTTCCTAAGCATTAGCATAGATATTGGAGAAGATAGTTTAGTAATCAGATATTTAAACAGTATTTACTCTGAGGAAGACACTGTGCTAAACATTGATATAAAATGCCATTTTCGACTCTTCTGAATGATTCTTTATGACATTTAAATTTGTTATTTGATTGAAGAAGTTAAAATTTAAATACAAAAACATTTTTAAATTGTCATTTAAAAAGTGTTCAATGGAATTGCATAGTTTTAGAGCTCTGAAGTGCATTTGAACAGTGATAGGAAATAAACTTTTTGTATTGATTTGCATTTCAATATATGTATACTTTATGAATTAAGATAGATTAGCTCATAGTTCTGGAGGTGACACGATCTCAGATGATTTGCTCTCTTATGTTTTTAATTTAAGTTAAAGAGGAATTACAGGTAAGTGAAGGTAAGTGCAGATGTACAGTACAGTCTAAGCGATACACTTAAAACTCAGGAGAAACAAGTCACTCAGTAATACAAATTTGGGAAAATAACTACAGCTACTGTTATAGTTTTTTACATCTAATATTTAAAAAATGCTTTCTTACACAGTTTGTTCTTTAGCATGCATTTAGAGATTTTATTTAATAAGAATGATTATGCCAATTTTATTTTTCTAGTTTTTATTATTCTTTAATGTGATTTAGCCCTCACGTATTACGTCGTAACCATTTGAGTTTTCTGTCTTGTGTGGAGACAGACATTTGCCGCTGTAAGTCAGATGCCTGAAGGGCTGTCCGCGGGAGCACAGCTGCCTCCTCCAGCCGCTTGGCAACCTAACTTCCCTTAGCTGTACTTCTAATGCTGCCTCACTCTTTCTGTGGTCCATTTGTTCTGTGATCCATTCATTCCCTTTTCTGAACAGTCTTTCTGTGACGCTTGAAGACCTTACTGTTAACGTTCCTTATGATCTCCATGCTTTGGAAATTGCCGTTCTCCTGTTTTATGCAATATGAGACCAACCGAATTTAAAGACCGTGGTTGTGCTCACTTTCAGTTTGCCTCAGGCCCTCGGCAGCATGACTCTCCTCATGGGTGACATCACTTTCATGGATTTTTACAACAACAGGCATCTGCTCTGTTGTTGACCTTATGATGGGATTGTAGCTACTGTTTAAGTACTTATAGGCTACTCTAGATAGAGCCTACTTTCACATTTGAAAACACGGATAAATTAATTCCTTCTACTTTACACACTTAGAATCCCATTGGTACATAGTCATTCTAGTACATATTTGAGGGGGAGGGCACATTTTATATCAGTGCGAGCAAGAACTTTGAGGAACTAGGAGAAGCTGGTGAATAAGGTCGGTTTGCTTTCTACCTAGTATGGGGCACAGGTTTTTATTTCTACATTTTTCTCTCCCTATTTTCCCTACCACCCTTCCTTAGCCTTTGAGAGCTAGAGCGGAGACTGAGGCTTCTTGGCCCCTGCTTTTTGGGGAAGACGGTGAAAAGCTGTGTGTGTTGGAAAAGTTAAGCTCTCTAGAATAGTTTCCTTAATCCACTTGGCTCTTTTGAAGGATCCCTTCTTATTTTCTCCCTCACGTTTATTGCTTTCAGTCATTGTTCATGATTTTTTTTTCCCAGGCCACTGTTGAATTCTATATAATGTTTCTTCTTTATGATTCTGTCCTTTTTAAAAATCGCAATATAGACATTTGGAAGTATATTCATGAGTTTTAGTTTGGAAAATTATACGAAAGTTCCTATGTTTCTTTCCTTTTATTTCCCCTTTAAAAAAAATTGGAATAGAACTGAATACTGAGAAAATGATAATCAGATAATTCTTTGCAGACCCCACCAGCATAAGCATTTTCTCACAGGGGCTGAATGTCAGGGCAGGGGAGTGGGCCTGGGAAGGGCGCTGGGTGGATGGTGGGTGGAGCAGTGACCCCGTGTGTAAGGGCTGAGGTAAGACGAGGCGGGGGCATTGGAAATACAGAAGCCGAAAATATATCCAAAGAGAAAACCCGGTCAAATGTTGACAGGAAGAGGATTTCAAACCGTGGGATTCCTTGTTAGGGCATCTCTAATAAGTACCTGGTAATATGTTCTAAGAAACTGTATTTTGACTTTGCTTAAGATGACTAACCTCGTGTCTTATTTTCAGGGAAAAATAATCTTAACAAAAATGCTAACTTTGTGAATGTTAAATGTTTGACACAGTCAACGCGTGTAAAAATGGAACAGATTTTAATTCTGATGAAATAAAAACGGGCTTGTAATTCAGTTTTATATTTGAAGTAATTTTAGACGTTTTATTGTGGAAAAATATTGAAGATGTAAACATGCAGTAGTGACTGCTGGTGTAGCATCAGCGTCAGCAACGACAAACCTGTGGGCGGGCGGCCTTTCCCATCCCAGGCCCGTTCCCACACCTGTTCCCACACCTGCTCCCCGTGTCACGGGCACGGCATCGGTTTTAAAGTTAAACATAAGCATTTGAAAATAAATGAAATAAGCTCTTGCAGTTTCACATGTTGCAGTTTGTAACGTTTATTAGCCTTTTTTCCCCCTGAAAGATACAATATCATTTCCATAGTTAAATATGTGAACGTTATACTTCATTATACTTCATAGATGGTATGTCGAAGTAATTTGCTTTTTGTATTTTGCATATGCCTCTCAGAGGATACAAGGGAGAGTTAAATTCTGGGAAATTAGCATGTTCTGTGTGTTCAGTTGCAAGTAGTTTTCTTAGGTTTGTATTAGCTTAGTGGCCTTCTTTTGCTATTGAAAAAAAACAAAACAGCTCATTTAAAATATATCTCTGAGTTAAACTAGATATCAATCCAGAGTACTATGATTTTTCCATTGTAACCCATTTGACATAGTCTGTAATCAAGTTACTTTCTGCATATTCTGTATGATCCTTACCTATGACAAATTGTGGTTCTGATTGATGAGTAAAGAACTGATGAATTGCTCTTTTTCTGTTCACGGTGCAGACATACCAAAAAGCTTTAATATGGTTAAAACATCCTTTTCCACATTCGCCTGCCTTTATGAAAACTGTGATGCATTCAGAGTACTTGACATTCGAATATTTGCCACGATACCTCTTTTTTGACATTTTCTCATTCTCAGCTATGTTCCCTAATGATCTTTTATCTAATGTCTAGGTAGTATAATGTGACAGGGATAAAATACCAGTGATTCCACAAGTGTTATTACTCTTTGTTGTAGTTGAATCACAGTTCTTATTATGTCTTAGATGTGTTTATTTAATCACTCATTATATACTGAATTCTGAAAATTAACTTCACTTAACCCTATTACGCGATTTATCTTGGCTGCGGATGCTAGATAAAAATATGGCCAACACGTTAAGTCTGTGTATATAGATTTTAAAATTTGTGAATGTAATGTTTATTATAATTGCTCAATACTGGATTCTTTAGCTGATCTATTACCAGTAAGGCCATTTTTGCCTCAGTTACATTTTGGGAAGGATGCTCAGACTATACAAAATCTGCCAAGCTAGTTTGGCATTCTAGCTTGTGGGTTATCTCCTTTTCTTCTCAGATTTTTATTTTGTAAGATGGTTGCCAAAATATCATTTTCCTTGTTTCATTTATGTTTTGGACCATTAGGGATGTATTAGTTAAAGTCAAACTACTGGCATTTTTGTGTCTGGATAATTCTTATACATGCATTGTGAGATATTGCTTCTATGTTATAAGTGCATTGGTAGTAAAAAAAAAAATCAAATATTATAGCTCTTTCATAAGCACGATTATTTTTATGTGATCCCTAAGAAATTCGTCCTTTCACACTTCTCTGTTTTTATACAGGTCCTCATGCTGATACCGCCAGCGGATGCCAGAATTTGCAGTGTGGTTTTCGAGCCTGCTGCCGCTCTGGCGAATGACCTTTGACTTCTGACCTTTGTCTACTTCATTTAGCTGAGCAGGCTTCCTCTCATGCACTTTACTTACAGCACATTTCTTGTGTTAACCATCCCTTTTGGAGTGTGACTTGTTTTGGCCCCGTCCCCTATGGCCTCAGAAATCTTAATTTACCAGTGGATTACTGTACAGTGTTGTTTCTCTTGTTTTTGTTTTAGAAAGAGATTAGATCTTTTCATAAGGGTGAGAACAGTTTCCTCAGATTTCTTTTCGATTGAACGCTTTGAAAACATGTCACTAATGCCTTGCCATCTAAAGTATTTTTTAGATTATTTTGCGTTTTAATGTCAGTGGGGGTTATTGGTTCTCTTTCTGTATAAACACTGTACCAAGCTCTGTAGCTCTTTTCAAACATAGAGATTTCTGAAGTTTTATTTTCAAGGACTGCACATTTTGGCAACAAGTCTCTTTTCCATGATGTTTTCTTTATTTGAACACGTCTCACAGGGCCAATTCAGACATACCCACATAGAAGATTCTTTAAGAGGATAGAGTGAATCGGCTTCTTGGTGCTAGCTCAGTGAGCTAGCAAAGCACCAACTTACTTGTATTTTCTTTCTTCAAAGACCCCTGGTTCCTGCCGCTGTCCCTAAATTGTCAAATTGGGAGAGATTTTTAAAAATTCCACAATCATTTGAAGAAATGTATAAATAAAATCTACTTTGAGGACTTTACCGTATAATTTCTTTTGTGTTTTGATTTTATTATAGATCTCAATGCAGGTTTACCTTGGTGTGAAACAGGACTAAGTATTTTGTCTTTTGAGCCCCCGTGAAATCATGACCCCAGTCAACAGTTTTAGACGCATACCTAATTTTGTTGAGCTGAATCGTCTTTTTGAAATCAATTGTGCATGCTTAGTCAGTTTGCATGCTTATCTTCATTGCTGTGTGACAAGATAATAGGAGTGGAGACCTACAGTTCAGAAAAGTCATTTTTATGTAATGCTCTCTCTATGCTTTTGTGTCATGACGAAGGGAATAGTAGGTGACACGGCATTTAGTTTTAGACGTACACGCAAGGCAGTGGGAGAGGGAGCAGTCTGGCAGTCTTGTTATTTTGGGTCCCAGGTATTTTTTTTGTTTGTTTTATTGGGGGATAGGAGGAGCAGGAGAGAGAAACTATAGGTAGATAGTTCAAGCTCAGAGAAAACTTCATTTTAGAGGGGGTTGTCCAAAGATGAGAGAAGAATCGTTTGATGAGAACATAAATAAGTTATTTATGCTTTTAAATTTCACTCACGTTTGAATTAAACACTGCAAGGGAAGACCAGCTCGAAAGGGTTATGTCCAGCGACTCTCTGAACGTTCGCCTTTCTCTGTAGGGTCTCTCATTTTGACTCCGTTCCTGTGAGCATGTGCGGAATAAGTGATGGAACCACCACCAGCAGCTCCCTGCATGGAGAGTAGGGCAGCTGTGTAAGCTGCCCATCTTACTCTGAGTCTGTAGCTCTTAAACTGACGTACTCCTGTCTTTGGGACCTTCTCCTTTGAAAGTCTGGCCTAAGCACAAAGTAAACTTTCTAGATTGCCTCAGAAAACTTGAAATGTGAGTTTATTGAGCAGTAACAGGGTCAGAAGTTTTATATTTATTGTCAGGTTGACTGTTTTGTAGTTATTATATTTTTATTTCTGTAAGTGTTTCACTAAGTTTGATTTGAGAAGTTGACATAAGGGATTATTTCAAGAAGATAAACGACAAGATTTTTTTCTGGAGGGAGTCCCGTCCAGCCCCATGCTTCATCTTCTCTGTGGTTCCATGAACCGCATGGTGAGGCTGTTCGTCTGTAACCAGGCCCTGGGTCGTGTCGTCATCCGGAGGCTCGGAGTTATCTCCCATGGAGTCAGAAAAGAGTATGGTATTTGGGGTGGGGGCTGATAATAATGCTTATTATATCGAAAATTCACGATTAAATGTTTCCAGGCTTGGCTTTAAATGTCATCTTTTAAATTAAATAACTCGAGCAGCTAAATCTCCCCAGGGGTCCCAGGTAATTGATGTGCCTCCCTTTGGCTTTGTCCTTTGCTGCCTGATACTAGCAAACCGTTAACTGGGACTTGGCAGGCCTGAGCCAGACTGACTTCAGTGCGTCCGCATGAACCTGAGGAAGCTCGCTGTTTTCCTGCTAATCACCTTCCCTCCAGGTGCACGGGGAGATAGCAGAATCTGCTTTTAACGTTCATACATTATCGCTGTTTTATTGTTAACTTGAGGGGACAGTTGATATTTAATGGAACACTAAAATTTATCTTTAGTTCTGTGATTGCCTTTATGAACTATTGAAACTTCATTTTTAGATGAAAGGCAACAGTTAAGGAAAATCCTGGACAGACACCAGGTGCTCTCTGCTGGGCAGTGTCCTAAATATAGTTGACCCTTGAATAATTTAGATTTGAATTGCGCGGGTCTACTTACACATGGATTTTTTCAGTAAATACCTCTGCTGTTCTTGGTGTGCGGTTGGGAGTCGATGCAGAGGGCTGACTCATCGATCTGTGTCATTTTACATAGTGGACTTGAACTTGAGGATTTTGGTATCTGTGCGGGGGGAAGAGGGGTGCTAGAGGAGACCCCATGAGTTCTGAGGGAGCCAAGGTTTTGCGGCGTCAGAAGGTACACGTGGGTTTTGTGTTTGGGGTCGGCGCCCCGACTCCTGTCGTCCAGGGGTCAGCTGCACCTCACGTGTGCTGACTTGCGCAGTCGTGGCAGCTGTGTGCAGTAGGCACGTGATCATCCCGCACTTCACACGGGGAAGTCCGTCGTCGGTCCAGGAGCTGGCCCGTGGGTCCCCGCCGGTACGTGGCGGAACTGGGATCGCTCTCACATCATCCCGTCTGCACACCGGTAATCACTGCTCCGGGTCAGCCCTTGGGCGCTCTTGAAGAGTTCACAGTAGAGGTGTCACAGGCGTGTAAACATAGTTGTGATAGAATTTGATAACAGAAGGCGCACGGGAATATAGCTAAAGGCGAAACATTTTCTTCCTTAATTTGGTCCCTCTTTGTTTCGTTTTAAGTGAAACCCTCCTCGTGCTACATTAGCAGTTCTCAGCTGGAGGCAGTGCGTACCCTAAAGGACGTTAGGCACCACAGGGAAACCCTTTGGGTTGTCATCACTCAGTTAGCAGAGGGGAAGGATGTAACTGGCATCTCGTGGGCAGAGGGCGTGGACACTGCTAGACATCTTCCAGCGCGCAGGACAGTCCCCAACAACGGACAGTGACACGGCCCGGGACGCCTGGGACGCTGCTGTGGGAAGCCGTGTTTGCGTGGGTCTAGGCTGTGCATTCTCCCCATGTCAGCACATGCGTCCCATCCGTTTTAACGGCTCCGCGTAGTCTGACTCTCAGTTCGGGCTGCCGCGGCAGAATGCCGTGGACGGAATGGCTTACGCAGCGAACATCTCTCTCAGTTCTGGAGGAGGGCAGCCCCGGGCCGAGGTGCGGGCAGGTCTGGGTCTGGTGCGGGTTGTCATTCCGGTTTGCAGATAGCCATCGTCACGTTGTATCCACACGTGGCCTGGAGAGAGGACAACAGCCTCTGTTGCTTCCAAGGGCTCAGATCCCACCTGGAGGGCTCCATCACCTCCCCAAGGCCCCGTCTCCAAACACTGTCCATAGGTGTGGAAACGCCATTTCAGGACAGGCATTGCGGGGTGCGGGGATCACACAGCCCCTAAACTTTTCTATTCATGAATATTTAAATTTATTCCCTTTTTTCCCTAAAATACTCTATTGCTTCAGTGTGTGTGCGCGTGTGCATGCACGTGTGCACGCATGTATATACATATGTGCTCGTTTCGTATTTCTGTAAGACACAGTCTTACGTTTGGCATTAAAAATAAAAATTTTGTGTTGTCAAGTTCCTCCTTGCCCCAGGAAAGTTGTGGTGGTGGTTGGGATTAAAAGAATGATTGCTACTCTGCCAGACGGGCAAAGAAGCTGCGCATCCAGGTGTAAGGTGAGCAGGTGCACACGCACGGCGGCACGGGGTTCACAGCGTCAGGGGCACCGGCGTAGTCACTGCGAGTTCAGGGACAACGTGGTGGAGAGACACGGCGGACTGCTGAATAAACACACTTTATTTTGTGCGGTCTGAAAATAATTTTATTTCATTATTTGCAGATAATTTTTAACATGATGGATATCACTTAAAAAAATATTCCCATGGTTTTACAGAATATACACAGTTACCGGTTGCGTATGAGGGAGGCCACATAGATCCAGACGGACAGGACGTTTCTGGGGTAGGGGTGGACGTAAACGGCTAACGCGAACTCCACGCTGGGCACGTCGATGCTGTGCACGCCGGTGCTGTACACGGCCTCGACCAGCGGCCGCAGCTCCGAGTAGGGCATGTGCAGGGGGAAGCCGGAGAACTGACGGGGAAAACAAGGTTCGTAGTCAGCAGGGAAGCTGAGTAAATGTACGCCGTCCTTAGTGTCCTCAGTGCGAACTCTTCCTTCTGGATCCGGAAGTCATTTATGTAATCCTGTCTTTCTAGTCAGCTATATGTTAACACGGAAAATGGAGAGGAGCTAAATGTCTTGTTTGTTTTAGTTGCTAGCGCATTGACTCGGTGTATAAGACACCTGTTAGTCACCTGTTAGTCACCCTCCACTGTCACCTTCCCTCTCCTTGATGTCACGCATGTAGTCCAGGGACCTTGGGTTAAGCCGATCTGTGCATCCCCCCATCCTTCCCCCCACAATGGATCCACGGGGAGCCGAGTGTGTTCTCAGGGAGTCTCAAAGTGAGTGTCAGGAACCCGGCTGGGAGTGACGGCCCCCAGATGCTGCCTCCTGCGTGGCCGGCCATTTGCATATTGTCACTCGGTGTGAGTCCCGCCTGGAACCGTTCCAGCCGGCCCGAGGATGCCATCGCACGGCGGAAGTGAGGGGCCTCAGAACACAGCCGTGACGGCGACTCCTCTTCTACTTAAGTCAGCACTAAGCTTTCTGTTACTTGAACTGAAAACATCCTGGCTGAAAACCTGGCCTTAAAGGTTTAACGGATGCGTTTGAGTCAGTGACTAGAATTAGATGTCCCACGTCACACCGCTCAGCCGACAAGCTGCACTGTCTTAATTAGAGACGGCTGGAGGGTGCGAACACTCAGCACTATCTACACTATGGTAGAGAGGACACATCGTCTGTTAAATGAGATTTTTTTTCCCCCCTAGCAATGAAAACTACAATAAAATATCCTTTAAAAAAACCCGATGGATAGTGGTCGGTGTCACCCTAACACACAGCTGAGCCTAACATTTAGCCAGATGTTTTCATTTGATTTAACATGTGCAATAATGTCTTTTATAGAAGTTGTTTATAGGAGCATCTTAAAGATGGTATTTTTATTTTCGAGATATTTTGCCATGTAACGGTAGGTTAATTGCTGAGACTTGAACTTCTCATCACACCTTTTAGTTTACGCTGCTTCATGCGCACACGTCGGGGAGCAAGGCAGGTATTCGGATGCCCAAAACCCGTCCCGGAGGGCGGAGTGTGCAGCGGGAGGCGGGGGGCGCCCGCGGGCTGGGGGCGCGGGGAATGGGGGGCGGGGCGGGGGCACTCACCCTGTAGTCCCCCAGCTGCTTCAGCAGCCCCGCGCGGTGCCCGTCCTCCACGTCCTCGCCCCGCCTCTCCTCCAGCAGCGGCAGGAAGTGGCGCAGGGTGGCCGTGCAGTGGCGGTTCCACCGCGTCAGGTGGCGCGGCCTCCAGCCCATGATCTTCTCCCGCAGTATCTTCTCCAGCCTGTTTATAAAGAGAGAAGCTCCATGGCTGGGCATTCGACTTTGCCCTCCTTACGAACAGAAGTCCGGTTCGTGTGCGGTGGGGAGTCAGGTGACGACGCAACCACCTCGCGGTTGGAGTTGTCATTCCCTAGACATGGCTGGTACCTCACATGGGCTAATCCCCCGAGCGTTCAAAAATGAACCCGAGTGACCCGTGCCCTGACGTACGGTAGGTGGTGGGGCGGGACCCAGACCCGTGAACAGAAAGGGGCCGGAACATGTTTGAAACGGCCACATAAAAGAGGGAAGGAAGGCTGAACAGTGGGGATAGCCAAGTTCAGCACATTTAGCAAAAGATTTCTGTAATATCATGACATGTTTTTAAATATGTAAATATATATATTTATCCTTTGCTTCTTGGCAACATATATACAGAGATAATTTAGAGCCAGGCCTAAGAGTTGGGGCTTATGCCGAAGGCTTCACATATTTGTAGGACTATTAATGCCCTATATTGCTTACTTGCCCCGTGATTTCATGGCTCTTTCTCTAAATTGCCTTAAAACTGCCGTTAAAATAACCATCATCATCGCAACTTCGTTTTTGATATTCTATTTTGTAGCTAATATTATGGGTATGGGGTCCAAAGGATGTGAACTTCAAGCGGAATGCAAGAAAACAGCTACCATTTTCTGAGCCCTTATTCACTAGGTACTGTGCTGGTGTTTTTTTTAAATACATTTTTATTTAATCCTAATAACCCTATGAGATAGGGGAATATTGTCCCAATTTGACTTATGAAGGGACAGTTCGAGGTGGGATAAATGACTTGACAATGGCGTGGGAGCTGGCATTTGACTTGAAACCGTGCCAATTCTAAAGCCTCTTGTGCATCCCTAACCAAACAGATTTAGGGACCCCGCTAGCTTCCTGTTGCTCAATAGCTGTAGAGTCTGCTTCGCTTCGGGCATATAACACATGTCTCTGTTTGGGTTTCAAGATGGCTTGAACAAGAAAATACAGATAAATTTGCCTTGCACTTCATCCGATGATTTGAGTCTAATCAATAGTATCCTGAAACTATGAGGTGAAATAAAAAAAAGATTATTTTTTTTCTTTTGGAATTAGCTGTTCCATGTGGGGATCCCAATAAGGCTCAATCTGAATTTGAAATTGAGAATAAATCGGTGTTTTCCAGTAGTCGTATCTTAAACGAGGCTCCCTTGAGCCCTGTGCAGTGTGACAGGCTGCTCTCCACACGGCTTTTACTGGGGCAGAAAGGACACACAGGCTCTGCAGCCAGCTCGGGTGGGTCCCAGGGTCCCTCTAGCGCGTGACGAGGATGTGGCCCTCTCTGAAGCTCAGTTCCCGCCGTCGTGAGGCTGGGAAAATGAGTTCTGTCCTACAGGGTTGTAAGGATTATAGGGGAGGACTCAGGAGGCTCTCACTAATCTCCGTGTCGTATAGGTTTATAAACTAGCTGAAGTTCAGTGAGCCACTAACTGGACAGAAGAGGCATATTTAAGCTGAAGATTATGGTGTGTCTGAACAAGACCCCGGAAATCATGGGGCAGACATTTTGGGGAACGACCCATCACCGCTGGGGTTCGCTTCCGTTTGTCCCACGCCACACCGATGCTAACGCCGCCTTCTGGGCCACGGGGTTTAGAGATCGCACCTGAACCCGGGAACTGTAAACACGTATTCAAATTCAGCCGCCCAAACCATTTCCCACTGATCCGGGCTGAGAAATATCAAGTGTGAGATTACCCGCCTCGCACAGATTACATGGGGGGGGGGGTGTTTCGGGGTGTCACGTGACCTGTCCTGTAGCTCGGCCGCGGCTGCTTTGTCTGTGCGCTGGTAAATAAGCTCTTCTGGCTGTAAAAGAGGAAATAGTTCAGAAATTCTAGAACCCATGCACACTAAATTCGAATAACTATAATCCTTTTCTGAATTTTTCTTTCTTTAATTATGGAATCTCAGACATTGAAGCCGATAGAGGATGTTGTAACTGATGCCAGTGAATCCATCACCCCCACCTTACGCAAAACATCAGAAGTGAACTATAGGCTGTGCAGTGAGTGCACAGGATGGGGAGTACCTACTGTGTGTCGGGTGATGGGGATGCAGCTGTGCATCAAAGTCCCTGCCCCCATGGTGTTTTCGTTACAGTCGGTGGAGACGGCAGATCAATGTGTGTATGACCTTACTACAGACGTACGTACCCCTCAGCGATGTGCTGTCTTGTCTGGCATGTTTTCTAAACTTTATATACTTTATACTGTGACTATTGCAACTGGCTGTTCTCTCTTAACATATTTAGACATAGTAGCAAAGGTATCCTTAGAGTGCTTACCAAGATTCATTACGAATATAGAGTCATTCCTGCCACAGCTATAAAATATACATTATGTCCCAGTGTGGCTATGAAAAATTTTGTATGCATCACCTCGTATACATGGGAGAATCTCCCTAGGGCAGTGTTAGTAAAATAGCATAGTAAAATAAACATTTTATATTATACACCCAACATACACATCTATATCCAGCTCTCAAACAAAAATCACAGTAAACAATTCTCACACTTACCACTTGCAATCTACTATCGGCCAGGACCCCTCTAAATTAATTTTATGAGCCCCAGTGGACCGTGCCAGGCAGTTTTATTTCATGTGTCAATAGCAATTATAAAATAGATTTAGTGAGTTGACACCAGAATTTAAAAAAATTACATAGGATATAGTTTGTGATATACTTCTATGGGACTCCTTATGTCAATTTTTTTTTTCTTTCACATATGTGTATACTGGTTTGTGACATGATGGTATATTTCTTATTTTGAGTTGGGCTCAACTCAGTTTGAAAACAAATATTTTAGACAAAATATCTAGGAGGAGAATTAAGGGTAAAAAAAAAAATATCTGGCTGCCCAGTACCATGACTTCAAATTCTTCACTTTACTTACAGTTAATTTTTTTAAAAAATTATACCTGAACACTGGAAAGGCCAGGGTATGGAAGGCTTCTTGAAAAAAAAGATTTCCATAGCTTGGGCTTGGTAACATCAAAATTTATCCTCAGTGGGGAATCATAGCGTTGAATATTAAACCAGATCTGAAAAAGACAGGACAACGTTAGTGTGTATAGTGTCAGACATGTGTGTATGTGTGTGTGTGTGCATGTGTGTGCACACGTGTGTATGTATGTAGGGGCAGTAGAGACACGGGGTGCACACTTCCTGTCATATTTTGATTTGTGAGACCAGTATGTATGGTCTGCATCTTATAATCACTGGCGTCTATTTGACATATAGTCGTCACTGGCCACTGTGCCACATTTTTTACATCTACAGTTGAGGCGCATCTTAGTACCGGCTGTAGATTTATGAAATAACGTGGTTCCTGAGGATAAGGAACTTACATTTTCAGAGGAGACGACGGGCAAGGCTGCGCCTTCCTCAGGCTAGCCTTTGCTGTCCCGCGCTCCCCAGCCGCTAACTGCGCTGCGTGCCCACCTCTCTGCTCCCAGAGCGCTCTGTGATCGGGAGCGTACCTGTCTCGCTGAGGCAGTCTACTGCACGGGCCTGGGGCCAGACCCCCTGCATTTGAATCCTGGCTCCAGCATTTACCCTGTGACCTCGGATGATGTATTTAACTTCCAGGAGCCTCTTCTATAAAAGCAAGATGATGATAATAGCACCCACCTCATGAGGTAGCTGAGCAGGTGAAATGACTTAACTCCTCGATACCTTTTAGAACAATGCTTGGTACATAGTGAGTGCTCAATAATTGTTAGCTATTTTATTGCTATGAGTATTTATCTTTGTTTATAATTATTTGTCTCCATAGACTGTTGGGTTGTTGTTGCCTCGAGGACATTCCCATTGCATGTTTAGCCTCTCGCATAGCTCCTGGCTAGGCATATACACTAGGCGTATCGAATGACTTTTTGCATGAATGGTACATTTGTGCGTTCAACATACATGTCACGTAGCTACTGTGTTGAGGCTCAGTTCTATTCACTGGGAAAAAGTAGTCAATGAAATAGAGTTCCCACCCTCATGCCGTAGCTAATGAAGAAACAGCGCCCAAATCAGCAAAAACGCGGGATAGCAGATGATATTACACTATGTGGCTGTAAGATTGTATCCTCGGCCCCAATTCTTCACTCCTTCCTGTACCTATTTCTTTTTCCATGTTACTTTGCAGTTCCTGCCACAAAAAGGGCGGAAATGTACGCCCCTGCCCCTTGCCTCCTGGCCAGTAGCCTGGGACAGAAGGGTCAGCGTGTGACCTCTGAATGTAAGCTTCAAGAGGCTCTGCGTGTTTCTGCTGGCCCTCTTGGGCCCCTGCCATTGTCACTGCCTGAGACCCCAGAATAAATACATGTGGAGCAGAGCTGTCCCAGCCAGCCCACAGATCCATGAGGATAAACGTTTGAAGCCATTTAGTTTGGGGGATGGGTTTTTCTTATTGTCACTATGGCAACAGCTAACCCTTCAAAAGCTCTGGAGAAAACTATGCAGGAAGAGGTGGAATTTCAGGGTGGAGAGGGAAGTTCTCACCGGAAAGAGGCCCTCCGATCAGAGGGAGACATTGATGAGCTGTCGGGTAAAGGGAGGGGTCGTCTGTGGCGGAGGAAACAGCGATGCGGATGCTAAGTGTCTTGACGTGTTTGAGGAACAGCAAGGGAGACAGAGTGGCTTGAGAGGAATAAGCCCATTAGAGCCGGTAAGAACCGGGGGCTGCAGAGGATGGGGGGCAGGGGGCCGGGGGGACAGAAGGCCTGGGGCGCAGTTTGAAGGGTCAGGCTTTGACTCTAGAGTGAGCCAGGAAGCTACTGGACTATTTTACGTAGAAGAGTGCCGTTATTGGCCTTCTGTTTTAACAGAAATATTTTTTGACGTTTTGAGACCAGATCGAGCGGGCAGAGGGGCAAGGCGTGGTCTCCAGTCAGGAGGCTATCTCAGATAATCCAGGAGAGAGCTGCAGCGGTGTGGACCAAAACGGCAGCAGCGACAGTGGCGAGCTGGGGTTGGATCCTGGATACGTTATGAAGGTGGGGTCCACAGGACCGGCTGATGGGTCGCTTGGGGCAGAAAGGGGGAGAGAGGAATCCAAGGTGACACCAGGGATGGTGGCCTGCATGACTGGACGGATGGAGTCGCCGTTTCCCGAGATGAGAAAGGCTGCGACAGGAAATCGGTTCGGCTCCGAGCACGTTAGGTTTGAGGTTCTCTATCTGACATCTGTGTGAAGGAGTCGGAAGTGCTGGGAGCCTGGTGAGCTAGAGATACACATCTGGGTATCATCAGCATCTATACGTTCCTAAGGACGAAGAATACATAGAGAAGAAGCTCGATGAACGTTGAGGATGGCTGATTTTTCAGATTTGGAGAGAGAACGAAAAGGTAGCAAAGGACAGAGACGTGGTAGCCAGTGATATGTGGAATCCAAATCGAGAAATTGTTTTCAGGCGGCGAGGTCTTTAAGAACTACAGTTTGGCCGTAGGGTAGGGAACGTGCAGAAAAATACTGGGACGCAGCCTTGCAAGAAAACTTTGAGGTCAGATTACGTGTGGTTTTGAGATGCAAGATGGGAAGTTTAAACCTGTACGGGTGAGGGTCCCTCAATACTTTCTGAACCATAAGCTGAACCTTCAGTGCACCAAGTAGTGAGCTGGAGGCTTTATTTAGTTGGGTATGCACAGCAGTGCAAGGTGAAGCAGAAATGGCATGACCTGGGAAGCAGAGGAGGGAGAAGCTGCATGATTTCGTATCTGTAAATAGGACTGAAGTAGGAGGGAGGAGGGGAGAGGGAAAGTCAAGGACAGCTCTGGGGTTTGGATCTCAGGAACTGACATCTAGAGAAGCAGGAAGCCAGGGGTAGGAGCTGGTTTTGGAGGCAAAGGGGAAACGATACGGCTTTTGGATGTGCCAAGTTTAAGATTTTGATAGAGAACCTGGGTATCCAGCCAACAGTTGAAAATTCAGGACCCAGAGAAAGATTCTGGGACTAGTGATAGAATTATGACTCATCTGCCCGGATAAACTAGATAGAGATACAATTAATAATAAGTATAGTCCTGCAAGAAATCTGAATATAGAGTCTTTAGGAGCATCTGCTTTTAAGGGCTGGGAAGAAGAGCTCGTGAAAGAGACCCAAGGCATTGCAGAGAGATGAAAACCAAGCTGCCCTTTATCAGCGAGCCAAGGAGGGGGCAGGTGTGTGCTCCTGAACGGGGGATTGGTCCTGTCATGCGCCATAAGACGGGAGAGCGAGGACTGAGCAGACCGCTGGATGTGCTCCTCCATCTGCAAGGCCGCGGCACGTCTCTGGGTGTAATGCCTGTAGGATGCTCTGGGAGGAGGAGCTACATGGTAGTGGAAAGGGGGGCCTGTTTCTAGGCAGAGCTGGGAGGGGGAGACAGGCACGCGACGCGGCCCAGAGGCTGTGCGTGGGGCGGGGCTGGGTGGCTGCGGTTTCAGGGCACGGAGCAGGCCCGGTGAGGGCGAGTCCTGTGCTGAGCACGGTCGTGGCTTAGCGCAGGTGGAACCGGGAGCCCCTGTCACCGTCTCGTTTGAAGAGAGAACGAGGGTCTCCCCTCCTCCCAGAACTCAGGCCTAATGGGAACTAGTCAGCCGTACAGCAATTGCGCTGAGAACTAATACAAATGTTGACAGAGACTGGAATTCTTTGAAGGCTTTCTCAATGCCCGCTGACTCTCCGTTTGATTAGTCTAAATGACCTTAAAGATGCTTCTCTCAACAGAGATGGCGCCAAGCAGGTCATGTATGATTCTGAGGATGCCTTCAATTAAAAACAGTAATTAACGTGAGAATGGTGCCCCACTGTGCTCTCTTCACACTGGTAGCGAATAACGAATAACGGCTGCCGTTTGCCGAGTACCTATGAAAGAGAGCTGCTTCGCTGGGTACTTCGCGTATATTATCTCTGATTTTATCAGTAACCCTGAAAAGTTGATCTTCAGAATAGACTGCACAGCACCTCAAGGACACGAGAAGAAAAGATCAGATCTTCTAATTATTTCTTTTTACGTTTAAGAGTTTTTGTTTTCTGTGTATGTATAATATAAATGGATGCACAAGTAAATATATAAAATTTATAAGCACAAATACATATATCAAATAATTTTTCTGAAAGGTGCATAAAGTTCAGAGACGGCGAAGACGGATGATTATGAAAACGATCACAGTAAATAGTTGTGACCGTGCATTAGCTGCTTTACGTGAATTATCTAATTTACATCTCACAACCACTCTCTAAAGTCATTACTACGGTTACCTCCGTGTCACCACTGGAGAAACCGAGGCCGTACGAGATGAAGAGACTGTCCTGAGCTCACACAACTGGTAAACGGTGAAGCTGGAGTGTAAACTCCATAACTCAGGTTTGCAGCCACGGCTTGATGCAGCTCCTTTCGTCATTTAAATGGTCCCCCAACCTGGGTGCCACCAGAATCACCTGGTGGTCCCTGGGAATCTCGCTTAAATTTGCCTCACTTAATTCTCAAAACACGATGAATGAGGCGTTGCACCCTCTGTGTTGGAAGAGATCACTGCGGACGGAGCCAGGACACAAGCTCACATCCTCTGAAACCGAATCCCATACTCTTTCTTTAATTTCATTCTGCTGCTCTGCAGGTCACGTGACTAATTCAGCCCAAAGTTTTATTTAGGACAGTTCTGCCACTGTGCTTGACACTCTGTTTCTTTAACTGGCATAGGTATATGGTTTATAGGAAAGTTTTCAATACATAAAATGTTACTTAAACAAGTAGGTCAATTAAAGAAAAGAAAGCAACCGCCAGCCAACCATGTGTAAGAAGACATGTTAGTACTCACGTTATCAGGACCTATTAAACAGCCCACGCTTTTCAAGGGACAGAATGTATCAAATTGTCCATAACAATGGCCACTGCAGGGATTCCATATTAAATAGTGACTCTGCTCCCGCGTGAGCACATAGGCAGTTGGACCCTGAAGGAAAACAGCCATTAAAACGGTTTCAACTAATTAGGCAATGGAGGTCGGAAGCAGTTTGCACAAACAACTCATCCTTTTAGTGGGACCCCTGACTTCTAAAATCCAAGGTGAACGGTGACAATCAGGCTGAAGTTCTAGGTTACGCCGGATTTAAGAAATAAAATGCTTATTTTTGCCAGGTTCTTGCGTGTGTGACCAGGCAGTGTGGGGACCACGTGGGGACAGACAGCAGTTGTGCTACTCACCCAATATACCTTAAGCCTGGCTGAAAACTATTATTAATGGGAAAAAAGCGGTCCCTGCATTTTCTTTTTTATAGAGTCAGTAAGATTGCCTTTCGGGTATTTAGAAGGTTGATTTTGTCTGAACACTACTTCTGTTTCTGATGCAGCAACTAACATTTGATGCACATTCAGAGTTATGTAAATGCATAGGAGATAATTTGAAAGGATGGGCACCAAACTCTTAGCAGTGACGCTGCCTGGGGCGGGGGAGGGGAGTGGGGGAGGGGGCCGGAGCCTGAGGAGGGACTTAACTTTTTCCTCAGGATGCTGCTATGATATTTGGCTTCTTTTTGGACGACGAGCATCCCTTCCTTTATTGCTCATGTACGATTTCACCTGTTGCTCAACAGCCTTCTAGGGAAAGGCGGGACACAAATTATTACCCCAGCTTCCTCAGAACGCTGAGCTGTCACGTGACTTTCTTAGAGTCACACAGCGCATGAGGTGTGGGCGTTGGAGCCTTACACTCAGGCCTCGTGACTTCCTAGCCCGGCCTTCTCGTCCTCGTACCTGGCTATCTATCTGGAGGTAACGATGGAGGATGAGTTACGGTTCAGATACGATACTATCTGCCCAGCAGCGACTGTGCTACTTAATTCCTGGAGGATTGTTGGAGCCTCGTAGCCTCTTTTTTTGAAACACTCTGTGGATCAAGCTGCTTCCATCCGTGTGATTTTTTCTACACTTGTCCCTAAACATCACCCCAATTTAGGGATATTGGCAGTGGGCTGGAAAAACGACTCCTAAGCCACTAAGTCTCCAGTCTACTAAAAATAACAGTGACCCTATCAAAATACAGCTGCCAACGCTCTTTGCTTTGTCCCTCTGGGTGTCTGTCCTGTTCCCTTTCCCTGCCGGGCGAGCGGCAGACGCCCGTGCCATCGGCGGGAGTGGAGGGAGGGGTCTCTCTCTGACTTGGCCGAGCTCTGCTCCCCTTCACTCGGAAGGAACAGAGCACAGAGCGAGGCGGGAGCTTCGGGCAGGGAGGGCATCAGGCCCCAAGGGCTGAGTGGGTCTTCGTGCTCGGGAGCCACTGAGAACCATCTCGTGTCACGTGACTGGTTCTTTCCACCCGATCTCTGAGGAACGTCTCCTGCAGCTCAGAGGATCCTTAGGATGACAACGAGTCCTGTCCGTGACCCGGACCATGGCACGGCCGAGTTCGAGCCGGCCCTCGTGGTCTTACCTCGGGAAGCGCCGTGCCCATCACGAGCCAGGCCTTCTTACCCAGGGAGAGGAAGTAATTACAGAGCAATACCGCGTGCTCTTCTTCGTCGCCTGCCAGGAGATCGAGAAATTGCTGCCGAAAAAAAAAAAAAAAGAAAAATGATGTTGCATCGACTGACTGCTCCATTCTGGATCGGCTGTACGGAGTTTTAAAAAGTCGTTATTAAAATGAGTGCCTTAAAGTAGAAGACCTTTAAAAATGTTTTCCCCTCTATTTGATACTATGTTTTAGTTCATTGAAAAAGGAAACACCACTTTTAATGGGCATGGTGTTTTCGCTAACACTGATGCCACGGATTTCTAGAATCAGCACTACGGGGTGGGGGAGGCACGTTTCACAGTTGTAGTTTTCATTTTCAATTTATATATGACCGCTCACGACGTGCCGACCATTTTTTAAGACTAACTTTTAGAACAGTGTTAGGTTCACAGAAAAGTGGGGCGCAGGGTACAGAGAGTTCCCACATACTCCGAGTATCAACATCCCCCACCCGAGGGACATTTGTTATCAACCGATGACCCTAAAGTGACAGGTCACACCACCCAGAGCCCGGAGTTTATGTGAGATGAGGGTTCACTCTTGGTTGTCATACACTCCATGGGGTTTGACAAACATACGATGACGTGTACCCATCCTCCTGGTATCACACGGAGTATTGTTCACTGTCCTAAAGATGATGTGTGCTCACCTGTTACACCTCCCCCAGTGTGTTTTAGGCACACTGTGTTTCATCCCAGACCACACCTCTGAGGGCGGTACTCACGCCCATCTCCCAGATGAGGAAGCGGGGGCCCAGCGAGGTGAGGTCATCCCTAGCACGGGGTACATACAGCCAGCCTGGCTCCAGAGCACATGGACCAGCCTGCTATTTCTGTGTATCTTCTTAGAGATATCTCCAGGTTGTGGAGATTCTCCCTCTAAAATCATCAATATTATGTCGCCCAAGTATCTCGGAGAACAAAGAATTTGAAGCGCACTTCATATTCTTGGGTTCAGAGCTGCCCCTCGAAGCGGGGGCGGTTTAATGCGACTCAAACACAGGGCGAGGTGAGCTCCGAAGCAGGGTGAGTGCCAGTGATGTGTGTGCTTCATCCCGCTGAGGATCCGTGTGGAGGTATGTGGGGTCCACGAGAGCAGAGGCCATGTTTGTTTGGCTCAGAGCCAGAACTAAGTACAGTGTCCGATCCGTGGTAGGTGACCAAGAAACCCATTCTGAATGAATCATGACAACGGCACACCTTACGAAGCCCACACATTAAGGAATGTACAGTCTCTAAATGTCACATAGGGTGTATTTTGGACATTTCAAAATGAATAGAACTGGGATATTGTTAAAGTAATACCGAGAGGATAAAGGAACATTAAGACATCTAGAGTGTTTGTTTTCTTTTTCTTTGTGCAAATAATTTTTTTTTTAAACCCTTCTGGACTTTGGGCAAGTTGAACCAGAAATTAAAAATACTTCAGAATTTAGCTCATCCTGCTAAACAGATGGCCAGGTAGATTTTTAGAATGACTAACGAAAGTTGCAGTTTAAAATCACGCACACCGTGTAGCTACACTCCAGTGACGTCAGCTCACACTAGGAAACGTTTGGGGACGACCCGCTTACATCAGATGTGCTCCACAGGTCACAGACGCCCGCAAAGGAGACGGTGTCAGGCAAGAAAGGGATCAGCGACACATAGCGAGCCAACAGTTCCTGTTCAAACAAAAGCAGTGTTAAAAAAAAAATAATTCCTAGCAAAACAGAAAGCTGGATCCTCTACCTCATTTCTTGCAAGGAAGTTTCGTACACCGCAAACATTCACGTGTGCAGAATGAAAGGGACGCTCGCCAGGTGCTGTGTTGTATCCATATTAGCTCATTCAATCCTGTGCAAACATCCCACGAGGAAGGTTGCTGCTGTTACCCATCTCTTACAGATGAAGAAACTGGCTCCCGTGTCTCTTGGAATGTCATCTGTTTTGTTTGTTTGTTTGGTTGGTTGGTTTTGCACTTCCTTTCTCTCTGGTACAACAAGGCTCTCCAGGATCACCTTGTGCCTTCTCTAGCTCAGTACTGAAAGCAGCCATTTCTCCAAGCAGCCCTGGTGTCAATCGTATTTAGAAGCCAAGGTCAGGGCATCATTGCAGTTGTGACTCACAATTTCTGTGTCATTTCTAAGGAGGTCGAACATCTTTTCATCTGCTTATCGACCTTTCAAGTTTTCACTTGTGCGAATTTCTAAGTATTTTGCACATTTTATTATTGACTTATAGATGTTTTTAAAATGTATTCTAGTTACTATTTTTTTTTTTTTGACTGTGATATATGTTGTAAACATCTGGTTTGTGGCTTGTCTTTCATTTCCTTTGTGGTATCGTTGGATAAACCCAAGTTCTCAGTTTTAATATAGTCAGATTTATTGTTCTTTTTATTTATAACTTGTGCTTTTTCTCTCTTGTTTAAGAGGACTTCCTATCTCAGGTTATAAAGATAGTTTTCATATTTAATTCCTCAATCTATCTGCAATTGAATGGTGTGAAATAAGAGCCTATTTTTATTTTTTCCATATATAAAATCAATGATTATATATATATAAACAATTACACAAAATGTTTAATTCCATCACTTTGATTGTGATTATTGGTAAATATTTAGACTATCTCTATTAGCTTATTCTGTGCTTTTTATTTCTCAGACTTTTGGGGTTTTTTTTCACTCTCTCTATTCTCTTCACCCCATTTCATTATTTTTTTTCTTCTGCTACTTTGTAAGTTATACTTACTTTTCATATTCTTTTAAGCGGTTATTCTAAAAATATTTAATTTAAACTCTGAAGTTAATAAATATCTTTGCCCTTATTAAAATACCCTCATCAATCCTATCTTGACAATATTTTTTTTTTTAAGGATTTTTGTTCTATCCTGAATTTTCACCCACATTGCTATTATTATTGCTGTGAAGACAATGCTTGTTTAGTTTAATCACAAATCCCTCCCACACATTTTTTTTTAATCTAACATTATGTGTTGCATCTAGAATTTTCTAAGAACCTTCCTTCTCTCTAAAGTATATTTTAAGAAATTCCTCATGTGAAAATCTGGTTGTAAAATTTCCCAATGTTTGTGTAAAAGATAGTTCCATTGGATAGAAATTACTAGTTTGACGACTATTTTCTTGCAACCTTTTGAAGATGTTATTCCCTGATGGCTTTTTTCCTTTCGTAGCTGAAAAGTTTACTGGTTTAACCATTTTCATTTGTAGATAATCTGTCTTCTCTCGAGCTGTTGCTAAGATCAGCATTATCTTTGTAGACGCCTATGATATGCTTTAATTTGCACTTCTTTTATCTTGCTCAGGATTCATTGGGCTTCTTGAATCAGAGGATTGTTGTCTTTCATCAAATCTTGAACACTCAGGTCTTTCTCTTTGAATATTGCTTTTCACCTTTTATACACAACTTGGTCCTCTTCCCACCATCCTCCATGTCTCCTAACCATTCTCTGTTCTATTTTTTCCCCCTATCTTGGTTTTCTGTACCAAGTAATTTCTTTGCATGTGTATTCCAGTTCACTAATTCTCTCTGTATTTAATTGTATGCAACTTAACTCTGTATTGAACTATTTAAAGTATTGTTAAACCTATTTAATTTCTAATTTTATCTGTACAATTTTTTTGTTTCTACAAATTCCATGTAGTACTTTTAACAATCTGCCTGCCAATTCTGATAGTCTATCATTCTCTTGTTGCATATTCAACTACCCAGATTTCTGAAACGTATTAAACATACTATTTCATGTTCTGAATCTGCTAATTCTAATATCTGCAGTCTCTGTGGCCTGATTCCGCAGTGTGTTGTCTCTGCTCTGACCTTCTTCGTGCTGATTTATTTCTTCATTGATGCTCGTTTATATGTTCATGTTGCTTGGAACTTTTTCTGAGGCTGAATTTAAGGGGCATTCTTCTAGAAGGACTTGGGTTTGTGTCTGACCAAGATCTAGGGGCATTAACAGCACGCCATACTTTTAATTAAAATTTTAGCTGAGCTTTTTGGGGATTGTACAGGTAGTATTAATTCCACTCCTGTCTGTGAACAAATACAGCTTCGTGATTAGAAATTCCCAGGAAAGACTTTTCTTGTTTTTCCTTCCATCCGGAGTCAAGGCTGAGACAGACAGGATTTTTTCTGCAGGGTGGGGTATTTCCTAGTTCACCCGCCGATGGTCTTATCCTTCAAGAGTCTTAACTGTAGCTGAGTCTCTGATCCAACCTTGTAGCCACCCCTGGCCTCGTGCATTCTGTCCTGTCTCCAGCAGCCTTTCCTGAAACCAAGCTGGAGGCGTTAGGAATGATCAGCCCCCTACCCCCACCCCCCGAGCAAACCCTCACCCTTGTGGAATCTTGCTCTCTTGTTTCCTATCTCTGCCTGTTTCGGCCATGATTTTAAAAATGCTTTAAATATTGTATTCGTCACTGTTAAAATGTGCTCTGCTGGGGGAAGTTCTCAATAGAAATTGATTAATAAAAAAGAAGTGTGGCACACAAGGTTTTTTAAAAACGTGCTTGTATCTGCAAGGAGATATATCAACCCCCTGTTCCTGAATTACTATATTCATGACTTACTAGCAGCAGTTACCCCCATACTACCCACTCTCCAAAGACAGTGGTGGGGTACAGTGTTCACTGAAGAACAGCCTGCTTCACACCCGGCTTCTGTGGCTGCGAGGCTGTCGTGAGCGTGGATGGCACTCCGCGTGCCGGGGACGGCGCACGCATCTTCAGCGGCCCCGCAGGGATGTGCTTTGCGGTGACGGCCCACAGGCTGTACGTGCTTAAATCCTGGAACTCGCTTTCACTCAGTTTGAATTCTATAATGCTTACAGCATTCAGTTTAATACCGAATGATGATCTTGACATAGTGGAAAGTACGTGAGTTCTGATGTCAGAGGCCTAGGTTCAAATCCTAGTGAAATGATTAAGACTCTATAATGAAAACATGTTTCTATAAGACACTGTAGAGCATTTTCCGAATATTCCTTTTCCAGCACCGCATCGCATGTCAGGGATGCACTAAGCACTCGATAAGCGTTTGTCGTAAGGATGATTATCCCCTCTGACCCCTTCGGACACTCTTCTAAAGAACGTAAGCCTCGTGGCACTAGAAACGTGTTCATCATTCCTTTCCTCACTGATGATCTCGATACAGTTACTTCCTTACGTGCTGTCAGATACGGTAACGAATGTGGCAATGCCCTGACGTGCTGCTGCGCCTTCAGCACCACCCCCGACGGCCACGACATACTCACCGCGGTCGCCTGTGGGTTGCCGGGGTGGGCGCTCAGCAGCTCCTGCGGAGGGTTCAGAGGCTTGAGGTATCGAGTGATGAAGACGGTCTTGCCGCTCATGTCGATCACCGTCGTGAGGCACTGGCGGCTGGGGAACTTCAGGGCACACTCGGCTCGAAACTTCTCTGTGGCTTGAAGCAATTTCTCATCCTCCTGAGAATCGAACTTGAAAAGAGAAAGACCCCTCGGGGTTTATGAAGGATCACAGGAGACGCAGCGAAACTTCAGACCCTATAGTCAACGTGAACTACACACGTGCCTTGGGAAGTGTGATTTAAGTGGCCCTTACACTGTCACGCCTTGATGTCCCTGGGGAAGTGTGATTAAGTGGTCCTTACAAGCCTGATGTCCCTGAAGTTTATTTCATTACGTTTATAACTTAAAAATTTATAAGCTAGATAGAGTTATTAAATACTTAAGATATACTCAACAGGATTGAGAGAAAGTACCTGATTGCTGATTAATGCAAGCAGCCATATAGCAACTATTGGATCAATAAAACAACCTATGGAAATTAAACGATGATGTACTTATTCTGATCACCGAGACCAAGCAAAAGTTCAGTGTGTATTTTTATGTTGGTTTTACAGGAGGGCGAATGGGTTTATTCCCCCTTTGAATACCTATACTGTGACAGCTCCACTGATCAGAAATAATTGTCACAGACACACTGTCTCTGTAAGAAGCAGCTTATGGGTTTTAGGGATTTGGAACACGTGGACGTAACTCCCAGCATGCAGGTGACGTCAGACTTACGACATCTTCGATTCAGAGCTACACAAGAGTCTTCCTGACAAAACGAAACGGGCCACAAGACAAAGCTGGACATTGTGCATGGAACTGCTGATGCCTGCAGTTCACTGCTAGGGGCTCACACACTCACACACACACACACACACACACACACACACACACACACACACACACACAGTGGGATCCAGCATGTCTCATAAGGTGGCAGAGAACACAAGCAGCTATTCAAGGCTAATAACTATTGACTGACAAATGGAAACAAAAGACTCGGTACCTTTCTAAGCATGTCACTCATCTCTCAGAGGCAAGAAAGAAAACAGAAAAGAAACAAGAGGGAGACTTTAGTAAGAGAAATCATCTCTTTTTAAAACACTCTTTACCAAGACCACGTAAATAGTCGGGGATGCTAAAAGAAGCGTTTCAAGAGTCACTACCGATGTTTTAAGAAAATTCCGTGAGTTAATACTTTTAAACAATCACATAGAATGGCTCCCTAGGGGGTGATGGTGGAGGGAACACAAACTCGCCAATTCTGGAAGTTGCTGCAAGTGGAAAAGCAAGGCCAGGTTTTGGTCCCTGTTATTTTAGGGTGAGGGCTGTTCTTTCCTGAATAGTCTGTAGGGGAAGCACTTAGTGGTGTTTCCTGCATGGTCAGGACGTTGGGGGCCTGTCAGTCCATGTGCCTTTCCTATTACAAAACACCAAAGAATCTGGGTCCTGTAGAAATGCTTCCTACAGCCACAAAGGGGCAGTGACATGCCACCAAAGGCAGTGAAGGACAGCCTAGGTATCTGGCTTTCAGGAAGGGAGGCTGGGAGATGCGGGAACGATGTTTCAGAGCTTTGGGGCCTCCTAGCAATTCTGCCATCAGAGGCCGGTGCCCTTGAAGTACGCCAAGTGCCAAGGAGTCTGATTTCATCCGTCCAGCTGCGGTCACAGACAAAACAACCGCCACAGGTTTTGGAAGCTCATCTGCCGACTGCTTTTTCCTCTGTTCAGAATACACAGAAACTGCAAGACCATCTTTGGTCTGGGGGCGTCCTTCTGTGTCAACATGCTTGTCGGCTTCCTCTGGAGTTTACAGAGGAGGAAAAACATTCCCAATGCGGTTCCCTTCATGGAAATATTTCGAGATGCATGTATTTTAACATGTTTTCTAGTGAACACATGTGTCACAACTTTAATGACGGAGACTAGCATATAAGCTTCGTGTGAATTTCAGTAGATTTTTTCCCAATAATCCTCGTGTTCTCTGTAAATGGCCTGAAAACGGGAAACAACAGTATTGTCCTCTGTGCATCAAGTGTGATGTGAAAAAGAAACAGAGGAATGTGCTCATTGAAAAAAAAAGGAAAAAAACCCCTCCATCTGAGTCTAATAACCACGGGCAAAGGGGAGTCAGCAGAATTATATATGCGGCAAAGCTTGGTACTGCTCATCAGTTTGGCCTTACACATGAATGCAAGCTTTGAGGAACTTTTTATCTGCGTTTCTAGGATCCCAGTGCCTACAAACCACCTGCCACGTAAAGGATGCTGAACATAGACGATGTAGAGTCGGACAGACATTTAACCACTGTGAGCCCTGCCATCTACCGCCTGGGCGAACCTGGATAGGCCGAGCTGCTTTGTTTTCCTGTCTGGGAGCTGGAGACGCAGCTCACGAGACAGGGGAGCATCGGAGGAGAGAGCTTGCGTGCGTCTAACGTCTGACTCAGTGCTCATCAACCACGTGCAAACTCCGCAGGTGGTGGAGGTGATCCCCGTGTCAGCTTATGCTCATCAGAGGTCACGCCCGGTATCCCCCCCAAGCCCAGTGAGCGCCGTGTGCCTCCCCGCTGCACGAGCGTGTCACACGGACACAGCGCCTCTGACCACGAAGGGTGAGAACCAGATGCCGACACACGGAGGCGTGGAAATGCTGCTTTCCTACAGCCGTTCGCAGTCAGAGTTCCCATGAACAAACACACTTACTCGTCTCTGTCCCATGGCGCCGAAACGCATCGAGGTGACCCCTGGAGGTCACCTAGCCCTATAATCCTGTGAAGTAATTCCAGACACAGCACAGCCAGACACGGAAACGTATTTTGGCGTGCTCACCAACAAAAATCAAGATAAGAGAGCCGTCTGCTGTTCTGGTTGGTCGTGTTTGGTCTGCTTCCCCCCCGCCCCCGAGCACATGCTCCTAAAAGCGGGGCATGTTTCTGTTTGTTTTGCTTTGCCTGAGAGCTCAAGGCAACCTGATCAGGGCTCGATGGAACTACAGCCCCCCGCAGCTGGCCTCTCCCCTTCATTCTGCCCGAACGGAGGGAGTAACAAGTGGACACTGCAGAGAGTCCGTCCACTCGTGTCTCGCGGTCCGAGTTCACAGTTGGTGGCCCCGCACACACCCGTCTCACGTTCTGTCACCGTCAGTGAGACCCCAGTGGGTGTGCAGTTAGTTACCTTGTTTCGAACCGACTCCCCGGGAACCAGCTGAGGCTCGATGGTGATGAACAGCGTGATATAGGAGCCGTCACTCAGGCTGCGGACGGCGTCGAAACCCCGCTCGAGACTCACACTCTGCTCCTTGCTGTAGCCCAGAAGAACCGGAGGGGTGTCTATTTTAAACGTCCCATCAATCTGCAAAGAAAACGCCACTTGGTAAACATCCCGGTCACGTTCTAACAGGGGTTCAAAGGCAGGTGTCAACACCTCCTCCACTGACCAGTTACACAAAGACTGCCCGCCCCGGCATCCGTGGCCCGCCCTGGCATCTGCAGCCTGCGCCGGCATCCACGAGCCCACCCCGGCATCCGCGGCCCGCCCTCGGCATCCGTGGCCTGCCCCCGGCATCCGCGGCCCGCCCTGGCATCCGCGGCCCGCCCTGGCATCCGTGGCCCACGCCGGCATCCACGAGCCCACCCCGGCATCCGCAGCCCACCCCGGCATCCGCGGCCCACCCCGGCATCCGCGGCCCACCCCGTCTTCCCAGTGTGGTCTCTCTCAGCTCTCACAGAAAGGACTCTGTCTCCTGTTTTCTTTTCTTGGTTTGGCAGAGTGTGGACTAGTTACGCAAGTTATACTGACACCACGTTGCCTGGGTTCGAACCCTGGATTGAACTCCCAGTGCCTCCGTTGATGCTTTTCTGAAGACAACAGAAGTACCTACTTTGCGGGGTAGTTATATGTGCATCAATAGATGTGAGACACTAAGAAATATGCCTGGCACGTGATTACGTGCTCAGTAAGTGCTGGCTGGCAACCAGCCACCTTTTCTGGAATGCCCTAGCTTCCCATGTCCACCTTCCAGAATTTAAAGGATTGTTCAGACTCAGGTCAGATGTTTTCAGCTTCATGAATTATTCTGTTATCTCCAAGAGACACACATATTGTGTGTTTCTTTCATCTGTTACTCAGACACCTTCTACTAGACTTTGTACTTGTACACATATTTATAATTTTCTTCTAGATAACTGCTCTCTGTGAATAGAATCCACATTTCACCCCCTTTTGTATCTCCTTTCTCCAGGATATAGCAGTGCTTTGTCTTCACAGCAGGTGCTCAATACATGTGGGCTGACCGGATTACAAGCCACTTACATAAGATGACCTAGCTTACGCAGAGGTTGAAAAAGGCAGGATTTTTAACTTCTGCAAAGTCAGAGCCTCAGTGCCCTTACTGAAGACCATCTAGTGCCATAAAACTCTTCAGAGCTGGAATCTGAGGTATATACTTCAAATTTTTATTATAGTCTTTGGTGGCATTGGCATCTTAGGAGAAATAAGAACTTAAATTCTCAGTGAGGATGCCTTCTGGGAAGGAACTAAGCAAGCTGTTTTTTGTTTTCTTGCTTACATTGTCGGAGTACAATGGCTGTACTCCGACAGGGTTACACCGCCTGTGACCAGCCAGATGGGAGGGTTCAGGGAGAAGAGGGACAAAAAACAATGCCATATAAAGTGCAGCTAAAATAATTGCACATCTGGTCACTAAAATAGACAGGGACACAAGAAGGATCAGGTACCAGCTCCAAATATTTAAAGTGCAAAGACTCAAGACAGGGTTTCTCTACCTGGGCATGGTTGTTATTCTGTTTTGGAGGGCCCTGCTGTGCATCCTTGGCCGAACACCCTAGATGCCAGTTGTACACCCCCACGAGCTGTGACAACCAAATGTCCCACGTGGGTGCCTTTCAGAGCATGAGCTTGGGAGTCGGACAGAATTTTTAAATGACAAATGTAAGAACACCATTCTCAAAAGCAGTATGGAAACGTATAAGCCAACAAGTTGAATTGTTCTCTCTCTCCTTTAACCATCTCATTTTCCGGGGATCAACAACGTAAGCGTGTTGGGAGTTGGGAAAAGCTGAATCCTCACTCTGTCGTCAGCTTTGGAATTTGAGTAGTTAGTACTTCACTTGTGTAGTCTTCATCTGTAAAATGGGGGTGATAATGCCTATTGGGCTGTCGTGAGGTTTAATTGACTTGACACATAAACTGGTTATGGTATATAATATGCACAAGATAAATATAGTTATTATTACTGAATCAGGGTTCTACTGGTTATGCTATGCGTAGCTCCAACCTAGACCTGAGATTGGGAGTTAGGGGGAAGCACGTGGGTTATGGCACAGTTCAAGGCAGAAATTTATGGCAGAGCTATTGGAATGAGAACAAACTGCCTCATGAGGTAGTGAGTTCCCTGCTGTTAGAGGCACTCAAGCAGAACTTAAACTCTCATGCCTTCTAGGGAGGAATGGACATTCCCAGGATATGGGCAAGGAAATTCATTTATCAAGAAGGGGTTTAGAGTCATTTCTTCCGAGGACCCTTCCAAATGTGACATTTAGCAATGGCAAATAACATGGGCACTTTCATTTGCAAAATGGTATGCTTTAAAAAAAAATTTTTTTTTAAATTTAAAACGTTTTCAAAGAGAGAAATAAAAATGATTTTGGCCAGCACATCACTGCAGTGTCACCTGTAGACGGTCCCTTTGTCTAGGGAGGATTGCAGTCCCAAAGGGCCTCTGAGACTCCAGCCAAGCCAAGCCCCTGAGGCTGGAGCTTTGGTCTCGGCCTTGCCGGGGACTCTGCGATTAGCCACGATCTTGTGTCTCACAGCCTCCCTGCTGCCACGGACTTACCACGGGGACGTTAGCGCCATTTCAGAATCTTTAACCGTCCCAGAATAGCAGCCGTGTCATTCAAGAGTGATTAACCTAATGGATCCTCTTAACCAAAATCGGTCCACCGTGAAGATGGGCGTCTTGGCCGAGCGAGTCTCTACTAACCGTTTGTCACGTCTGAGACAGCAAGGTCTCTACACACGTTCACGAAATGCACTTGATTAAAATGGGCCGTCCAGGGTCCTGTTTTCCTCACCTTATTTCACGGCATCTCTCCACTCCACTTTTGTCACTTTGACAAGTTTCCATTTTGTCCCACTTCTCCTCCACTGCCATTTAAATGTTAAAAAAAAAAAAAAAAAAAAAAACCCTCTCAGCCTGGAAGAGTCAGACAGTGACTACTAACTCCGAGGAAGATAGATGTTTTAATAAGCTGTGTGAAAATGACAGAGGATCAATGGCTTTCTATCGTGGCGTTACCTTTCCTAGGGCGGCTTTGCACACAGGATTCCTCAGTGTCGAGGGAACATGCCCACAAAGAAAGCTCCGGCAGGAAACACGGATAGAATTCCGCATCCCCATGGAATTCCCACTCTCGATGCTTACCCTTGCCTGGGAATAGATTGTGCTGAATGGGATTTTCACGCATCCCAACCAGTGCCTCTCAATACGGGTGTGGATTCCACTTCCTCTTTCCCGGTCATCCTGGAGGAGGGAGCGGTGGTGACAATCGTTTGACAAAAACTCCAGACATCTGCTTCCTTCATCTGGCAGCAGGATAAAGGCAGCAGGGATTTGGGGAGAATGTGACAGACCTAAGTCACATTCGGGTTCAGACACGTAATGGTTTTGTGACCTCCCCCCAAAATCCTTCACTTCGATCTCCTCTTAATAAATTGGAGATTTAACAATCTACTTCATAGGGTGACTTTAGAATCAAATAAGACAGAGTGTGAAAAGCACCCGGTACAATTCCTGGAACACAGCAGACACTCGATTGAAAACTAAAAGAGCTCCTTGGCTTTTTCCCTTCTCCTTTCCCCACTTATATCTGTCAAGTTGCAAACATTTCAGATATGAGAAAGCTGGAAAATGCATTTGGGACCTGTATAGGGGGGTAAAGGATTCGACAATGAGTACAGACGTCTGTCCTCAAGACTTACCTCTAAGACGTCGTACAGAACTTCGTCAAAGATGTTGATGAACACGTCATCTTTCACCGACTGCAAACTGGCCGTGCTGTAGTCCCCGTTAGGGGCCCTGCAGATGGGCACAGGTGACCAGGGGCCATGAAGACGGGCGACACAGAAATAATGAGCACTCAAACGTCCACACTGGGAAAGTACTCAAGCCTGAGCATAGGCATGAGGATGAAAAGCCAAGCTCTTCGTTCAAGGGTTTATCTTGTGCAGGGAAGGACATCATAAGCCTCTTATTGTTATGTGGTCAGCTGGATGCTCTCTGTACCTCGCCTACTTTCCCCGTGGGTAAGTAAAGCGAGGCAGGAGTGACGTTCATCTCCTGTGACATAACTGGCACCGTGTCTAGCCAGACTGGACCCGAGGAGGCTGCCCCCTGGCATGGCTGGGCTACTGCGTGCATTTTATTGAGCATCTGCCCTACAATTCTCTCTCTCTTTTGGCTCGTACCGTGTATAACAGTGGGATCTGCCCTCCTCTTCTGACTTCACTGGTTCTAATCCTCGCTCTGCCTCTAATTTACTATTTAACTTTAAACCAGTCACCTTTCATCTTTGGGATTTTAGTTTATTTTCTTTAAAAGTAGAGTGTTAAACTAGATCATTTCTAAGGTTGCTTCAAGATCTGCAGTAATGAGATCTTAAAGATGTGTAGTAGAGATCTTAAAGATCTATAATCATTTCATCAAAAATTTTAAACGATGAGAGAAAAGCATAATATACGGGAACAAGGGAGTTTTAGATTTACTTAAGGCGGCCAGAGTCGGGGAGACAGAGAAGAAAGGTAAAGCAGTGTGGGGGCCACGGGGTGTCAGGATGGGAAGCTGGGGCTGTCAGTAGCCAGGGACTGGAGAAGCGTAGGGCGTCCCCACAGTGACCCCGAGGTTCACGACCTGGACATTTCCCCACTTCGTCTTTGATTTTGCCATCAGTTGTGGCACAAGAGAGAAAACACGGCACTTGGGGTCAGGACTCCCGGTCCTTGCTCCAGCTTTCAAGTCACACAAACTGTCACCCGAGCCACCTCCACCTGAGCCTGCGTGTCTGTCCTTCACACGTCTTCAGAATACCCTGTAGCGCTTTAAGGAGGAAAACGCGCTCACCTAAATGGGAGTTCCAGCTCTTCGTTCCAGCTGGGGTTCGGTCCTTCGGCCGTCGTCGTGTGGCAAATGGTTCGTTGAAAAGAAACCTCTACAAAAGGACGGACTAAAACCTTCAAATCAAGAGCAAACCGTAAGAGTCCATAGCAGGTGAATCATTTTGCTCTTAGCAGAGGCAGGTCATGTTTACGAAACAGTATGCTTCCAAAGAAAACGGAGCAGAAATCAGACTATGAAGTTTCTAGGCAATTCTTAAACACATAAGGCGTAAGAAAGGTCCTAGGCAGAGATCTAGCATCTGGGTATTTCACCTGGCCGAGGGGGTAGTCAGCACTGTGGGCTGGGCTGTGTGTGGTGGGGGAAGCAGCATGCTTTTCGCTGAAAGTCCTCGAAGATCTCGACGGCTGCTGGAATTTGCTAGGAGGGAACACGTACGAAAGAAATAAATGTCAGGGAAAGTCTAGTCAGATATTGAGCAGATGGTTTTTCCAAAGGTGTATGGCTCTAGTGGCTAGGGTGACAGACATTGTCTCTAAGCTTGTTGATACTTCTGACGATGCTCTGGTCATCCCCAGTCACCTAGTAATTACCAAACCTCCCCAGCTTCTATCCCTGGACCTACACGAATGAGCGAGGACAAAGGAGGGTCCTCTCGCCTCTTCTGTTCTCCTGGGGGGTGCCTGAGTGGGCACGTGCCTTTCCTTGTATAAATGAGAGCCCCGGTCCCTCCCAGGCAGCCGAATCCCAAGCCTCCCGACCAGCCCGTCCTGTCTCCATCCGATTCCTCTCCTGCTGTATTTCCTTTGGAACCTGCCTTCTCCGAGAACCTTGAGCTACAAGTCCCAGGGAAGACATCCCTCTGGGCCTGAGAAGCCCAGCTGGCAAGGGGAGGTCAGGAATTCCTGGCCTGGGTCAGGGTCTACGGGACTTGTCCTCCTTCTCGTTTAGAGCACCGCTGTTCTTAAAGAAAGGCATGAACGTCATCTCCAGAGAGTGTCTCCCCCAGACGCCTTCCGCCTCCTCCTAACAGTCCACTTGCGCGTTTGTTCCGAACGTTACAGTTTCCCACGTATTTCCCATTGATTACTGGATGAAGTGTAAATCATCTCTTTCTACTAGACGGTCTCATCTTTTCACAGATAAGCATTTCAGATAAACTCTGAGACAATAAAAGTGCAATATTTCAATAACAGCTGCCAGAGAAAACCCTTTTTCTCTTTGAAACACCATCGATTACAGTATTACACAAATATTTGGTAAGTACCTATCATATATTAGGCCCTGTGTCAGACACTGGGGCCACAAAGACACATAAGACACACTTCAGCTCAGACTAGAATGAATGGTGGATGTGTAAATAAACAAGATGCTACACTGGGGTGCATGTTAGACTAGAGGGATGGGCTTGGGCCATACAGGTACAGCAAGGGAGCTGGAAAATACTGTTTAGTTGGATGTTAGAGTAAAAGATTGGGCAGGCCTAGTCTAAGAGTTGATTCATAGGTCTTGATAAGTTATGCTAAAATGTGAAACACGTAGGATCCACTGTACTTCCTTGGAATTATTTGAATGAAATTGTTTCACAGTGAAAAAAATCAATAGAGACCAAAAGTAAGAGAAACACCTCTACAATCTTTTTTAAAAAGACAAATGAACAAACAGCTTTTCCGTCCGCATTTGAGCTCTGATGCAGTCAAGGTGACAGGGTTGGGTTATGGCTCAGAGACGCAGAGCGTAAATGGATGTTTATAAGTAATAAAATCGGGAATAGTTGATGATAAATAGATGCTCTGTAACAGGTGAAAGTATTAGTAAAAAAAAAATAGGGGAAAAATGGGGTGAGAGGAGGTGAAAATAAATTTAAAGGAGAGAACTCAGGGAGGAAAGAAGATGCAAAGTCTAGACTGGCATTCCTCAGTGAATCAGACAGGGCTAAGTGACCTTGGACAAGCCATTCACCCTCCCCTTACATCCATTTTCCCTTCTGTAAAGTGTAGTTACTGATAGTGGTGAGCAGTTAATGGGATAGTGTATACCTGAGTGGCCTGCATTGTGCCTAGAATGTGGTGAATGAACAATAATAAGTCATAGCTTCCCTCGTACACTGGCAAGGACACCAGCCCAAAGGAGTTTTAGTTCTCGGTCCTTCCATCTCTGTTCTCTAAGGGGATGAGAAACTCAGGCTCCCTCGCCTGTGGTCGAGGGGTCCCCACGGCCCCCTGTGTAGTGAAGCGTAATAGGCATACCTAATTTCTCCTAGCAGATAAAACAGAAGTCATTTTTATGCCTGTGGCATGTATGTTTCAGAATGTAGGACACAGACTTTTTAGGTTTCTGCCCAGCTCACACCTGCTTCTCTGAGAGCTGTTTCCTCCCTTCAGGACAAGCCCTGGTGACCCTGTGTCTCCAGCTGACCATGGATCAACCCATGACCCCAGGTAGGACCTTCAGTTTCCCCCCTAAGAAGCTGGTGCATGGTGGGCGGGTGGTACCCTGCCAGGACGCACCACTCCCATCATGTGAAGAAGGGTGAAGCTGCCCACAGCAGGAAAGGAGCGAGAGAGACATGGCATCTCGGAGGAACTGTCTTCGTATCAACGGCCCACTATCTGGTTCGGCTGTGCCCTTGCCCTCGAGTTCTACGAGACAGTCCAGTGAATCCCCTCTTTGGCCTGAATCGACCAAATTGGTTCTGTTATTTGCAACCAAGAGGGCATTGGCTTGAGCAAGAACGCCCGGCCCTCACAGGATAACTCTACGGAGAAGCAGGGGCGGACATGCCATGTGAGGGGATCGTGGCTGGGGCCTGCAGGGTCCACCCAGGGCCGCCCTGAGCTCTCACCTCACCGTTGGCCTCCGTACCGGGATGTCATACGCCCTGATGATGTTCACCAGCAGCTTGATGTCTCCATCGGACAGGTTTTGGGCTGTCACCTTCTTCCGACCTTTCCTCCTCGGCCTCAGTGGTCGCTTTTGTTCTGCCAGCTTGAAAAGGCTTAAGCCCAAAATGCTAACGATTACAGAACAGGATTAGGACTCAGGAAAAGAAAGATCTGGAAAGTCATGAGACAACTTCTCCAGCTGGGCCCCAATGTCCCTCACGGGCCCCTGAACACCCAATTTCCACCTTCTTTCCAAGGAGGGTGGAAATCATCAAGACATTCTCCCAAGATGGGAGGGGTCCTACTGTGTGCATGATTAAACCTTATTTTAGCTGCAGCTGATCAGAGAAAGAGAAGCGTGTTCTGGCCCCTCGCTGTCCCTCGCTGTCTCTTGGACCCTCCACTTTCGCTCTTGCCAGCTACTGCACAGACGATGCCTCCCTCCGCCTTCCTCCTCAGCCATCACTCACTCAGGTGACAGCTCTACCGGCCCTCAGGGCAGAGGCCTGGCCCCACCAGCCAGAAGGTGCTCCCTCTCCTGAGCCCCCTCCTCTCGCCACCTTCCCAGGTGTTCCCTGGACCACCCCGCTCTCTGGGTGTGGATCCCGGCTCCACTCTTTGACCTTGGGCTACTTATTTCACCTCTTTAAGTCTCGGTTTCATCATCTGTAAAATGGGGATAAAGAACAGCACCTCCTGGGCTGTCGAGAGGATTAAGCAAAAAGGTGTGTGCAAAGCGCTGTCACAGGTGTGGTTCTTGGTGGGTGTCAAACAGTAACTGTTGGGATGATGATGGCGATTATGATGCCAGTGCTTAGGCTGCAGGGAGAGGAGGTGGTGGAGACAGGAGGGTCCTTCTCTCACCTCTCCCCTGTCCCCCCACCCCCCGAGGTGATGCTTTATGGTCAGTGACTCACGGGAGAAAAGGCCATGGAGCAAATAATTAAATTCTGGCCCAGAGACTGAACAGAAACACAGCCATGACTTGGTATCTGGAAGCTGAGGTGGCCGACTATGCCAAACGGCCAGCTGTGCAGAGCCAGCCTCAGATGGGTGCTCACGCCTCTGCTTCCCTGTGGGGTGGGGCGGCCCGGTGTGGGCCTGTGTGACCGCAGCCCTCTCTCCAAAGGGCCCGTGCCACCCGGGGAGTGACGTGGCACGATGGGTCCCACGGGGCTTTTGGGAGCTGTTGTTCCCACGTGTCCCCAGGGTCCGCTGTCTCCCACAGCACAGAATAGTGACCATTTGTCAGCACCTCTGTGCATCACGCAGAGGGGTGGGCGTCCTGCATATAATACTTCTAGTCCTTACAGGGATACAGTTCACCCCGTTTTGCATATGAAGAAGCCACAGGCTCTGAGAGGTGATGGATTTGCCGAAGGCTCCTCAGTGGGAGGAGTGGGGGCCGGGTTCAAGCTCAGATCTCTCTGACTGCACAGCCCTCTTCTTCTTCTGAGTGTATATTTACATACACTTTATAAACTCACTTAAAACAAGAACAAGCCTGTGGCATGCTAACATCCTGTAAAACCAAAAAAATAACTCTCTTTTTCAAAACAAACAAAAAGAGACTGTGAGAGGGTGTTGTTTTGCATTTCTGCAGCTCTCTCTCTCTCTCTGTGTGATTTATTATCCACATCTTATTATTTCCATTATTTAAGTTGATTTTTATTGAGATATAATTGACATAACATGGTGCAAATTTAACGTTGCTCTGGTATATTTATATATTTAATATAGTTACCATCATGATATTAGCTGATATCTGTCTCTATACATAATTATTGTTTCTTTTTCATGATGAGAACAATTAAGATCTAGTCTCTTAGTCACTCTGAAGTTTATAATATAGACTTGTTGGCTATAACTCTATCCTTACATGAGATTATTAGGACTTACTTATCTACTAGTTGCAAATTTATACCCTTGAATAATATCTCCCCAGTTCCCCACCTTCCCCTAGCCCCTGGTGACCACCATTCCCCTTTCTGTTTCTATGAGTTGGGCTTTTTTCGATTCCACATATAAGTGAGATCATATGGTATTTATCTTTCTCTGACTTATTTTACTCAGCACAATGCCCTCAAGATCCATGCACATTGTTGCAAATTTCAGCCCATCTGCTTCATTGCTTTGCCAGGACACATACCTAACCCACACCTGGGCACCTCAGAGAGACACCTTTGCCAGGGGGCCATACCATGGGGTACATCCCTTTCTTTGTCAATACGTCCTCCCTCCCCCAGAGATGGCTCCTCATAAGACTTTGCTGCCCTCATAGCTGTCAGCTTGGGGACATTTTAGTGGCCGAGACCATTAAATACAGACACATCTTAGTTTAAAGTCAAGAACAAATTGAAATTAAAAGAAGAAAGAACATACCCCGAGCCTTCAGAACTTAATGCAGAAAGTAAAGCAGGAGAAATGAAAAAGAAAGAAAAGAAATGGAAAAACAGTATGAAAAATCACCATCTATTCTAAGTGTAATTTTCATGACTGAAAAAAAACATTCAATGACTGGGTTCTGGGCAAAGAGGAGGTTTGCATAAAGTTAGGTGGGCACAGCCTCTCTTCTCTACGTGGATGGAGGCAAAGCCAAAGGTAGGGGCTGACACAGAGAGCTCAGTTTGTTGTTTCCTTTCCAACCTGATGGCGGAGAGGAAATACATGTACAGGAAATAAGATATGTTTTATGGGATCGAGAGATTTAATCACAGAAAGGGACATGAGATGAATGGACTGCACACGAGACCACCGATATAGAAAGTTATCTTTTATCTTTCATGCATCCACCCCGAATTGAGACAATTGGAAGATGATTCTAAATGATGGGGAGACAATCGAGCAAATATAGTCAATTTCCAACTTCTGTAAGTATCTGTTTCTCCCGGCTGCCCTTGCCGCTCACCTAACACACAGCAGTGCTCTGCCTCCTAGTTGTGCTGGAAGCTAAACCCCCCCATCACCCTGCCACCCAGAACCTCAGCGGGCTAACTTGCAGCCACCCCTGCTGCCTGTGACAGGAGAGCCGGCCCTGGGAGATGTGTGGAAGGGGAATGTGGTCACATTTAGTTGGGTTGGAACGAGGGCCTGGCAAAGGCTGGTGAAGGTGACTTAGCAGTGGTGGGAGATAAGATGGGGTCTTCTGGAACGTGATGGAGAGAACCGAGTGTGACTTGTTCTCCTAGAGACCCCCTTAACTAATGGCATCGCTAGGCACTGATTAAGTTTGACCAGGTTTAGCATTAATTGGGGCTCAGCTGTATACCATACAATGATAACCTTATAGTTACATGCGATTTATAATATAGTGCAATACAAATAATTTCTATAAGAAATAACACAAGGTTTGTTTCTTACCTGATATTGGGAACTTCTTCTTCTACTATCAAATCCGTAAGAAGAAAATGGTGTTTGGCAATTAAGAAACGATTTATCACTGATTCTCTAACCTGAGGGAAGAAAGAAGTTTCATTTAAAATCTCGTTCTGTGAACTTCATCATTCACTCCCTAAACTTCTTCGCGTCTTCACCCCCATGTCACCTTAGTTTAGCCCCTACCTGGCCCACCTTCACTTTTCTCTGTGTCCCCGACCTCTTCCTACTGTCACACAGCCAGCTGTGCTCACCAGGGCAAGCTCCAAAGGCAGCTGTTTTGTTCACTGCTGTATTCTCAGGGGCTGGGAAAGTCCCTGATACACAGTCAGATTTTGCTGAATGAATGAATCAGTAAACAAAAAGCAGACCCAGCCTCGAAGCACACACAGTTCAGAAGGGATTCTTAAGTTCTTTCCCTCTTCAGGCTGATTTACCTCCTAATTATTCTCTAAATGGAGGGACTCTTAAATGCTGTAATTGGGTTTTTATACACTAGGCATCAGATAGACCAATTGGATGAGAGGAAGGTACTGTAGTCACTGTGGCATTTCTTATAAGTTAAATCTATTAAAGAAAAGAAAGGAAAGAAGGAAGGAAGGAAGGAAGGAAGGAAGGAAGGAAGGAAGGAAGGAAAGAAGGAAGGAAGGAAGGAAGGAAAGAAGGAGGGAAGGAGAGAAGGAAGGAGGAGGGAAGGAGGGAAGGAGGGAAGATTTAAGAGCTGTATACCTGAATTTATTTAGAAGAAGAGAAATTGGAGAGACAGTCAATTGTCAAAAAAGAAACATCTAGGCAACTAATGGCATAAAGTGGTTCACAAAGGTTTTCTCTCCCTAGTGAGAAAAAAAAATCTTTTGGGAAAAAAAAATTCCCAAACTATTGTGTTTATGAATAACTATTTTTATGATTATACTATATAAAGTACATTTTGCAAAGCCAGTTCGGGGTGGACCAGCAATTTAAAATTGCTTAGAGCAGTCAGAAAGAATGTGTCATCAAAGCCAAGTTCTTGCAAAGGTGCTAAGGTAATTGTTGTCTCTCACTGATACACGCCACTGTCATCGTAGTTCTGGAGGGCTTGGTTTCTGCATGTACTGACACTTCTCTGCTCCCTTGGGCTTTTTTTTCTGAGCACTTGTCTCTTGGTTCCATCTGAGTAACAGATCATCATCCGTGTTTAGGGAAAACTGACTCACTCTGAAAGATCTTACTCCAGTGTGTTTGCCTGGTGTTGAACACTTGCACTTTTTTTTTCATTGTTTTGAGAAATATGAGTCTTTGCACACAAACAATAGCACACAGCAGCCAAGTTTTATATTTTTGGCTCTGTCACTCTGGGCCCAAGCCTCATAGCTTTGTTTATGTAGAGATGATAAAAATCTCCTCACATTACTGTGTTTTTACTAGGTAAAATCATAAATTATAGTTCTTATATTTCAATAACACTTAAATTAGGAAAACATTGTCCACTGGCAGACTTGTATTCAGTTTGGCCAAGTGGACAAAAGGACATTCCACTTTCTAGTGTTTCAGAGCAGTTAGTATGGTTCATAAAACTTTTTCATTACAAAGGTAATACTATGCAAATATTCAAATAGGAAAATCATACCTTGGAAATTGAGTCCCTTGTAATCATACCCCACTTAAGACAACCACTGACAATACACTGAGACACCTCCTAGTGCTTTCATAGGTTCCAAAGACAAAGATAGCTATTAATCAGTTTCATCTATGTAATTATGGGAAAATAAGTCTACAGAAGTTGAGCATCACACAGAAATTTAAAAGAACCAGACCTCCCACCTTGCATCTTAGGATGCTGGCTATCTTCCCTACAAAGACTATATAAAATAATTTTCCTTACCTGCTGGAGGTACTTGGCTACTGTGGCCCTATGGGTATCGATGTGCTCCTTGGTTTCAATTATGTTTCTGTCTCGTAACCGTTTCTCATAGTCCTAAAATTAAAAAGGAGTGATTTTATGATTTTCAAGTTTTAGTGCTCCCTCATGCCCTTCTTGAGATGCAAGAATGTATCACACGTGCCATAAGTCATAAATTATGGTTCTAAACGTTCCCTCCAACTTCCTCTTAACTTTGGGTTCAGAACTGATCTAGGACGCAGTGTCCAGGATTTGGAGTCAGCTGGCTGACTGCCGTGCGGGTAGCAGAGAAATTCGTAATTACAGTTTGAAATGTAATTTCATGCAGGAAGACACAGAAGCCTCACAGATACCAGTTGCTGTACTTCGAGATGCTAAGCTCACCCAAGCAACTCAGCCAAGGGCTTTGCCTAATTTTTGCCTTTCCTATATTAAGTATATCAGAGACAAAATAGCAAATGGCATCTGGGTACGGCTTATAGGAAAGTAGTGGGTATTTTTGCTTTGCCTGCTTAGGCTACTGCGTTTTCTTCTCTTTTTCCATAAACTAGATTCCATGTGGGCCCTCGGAACTGCCATGTTCTCCTTCTATGGTCACACAGAGTGCCCAGGGTGGCCCCTAACCCAGGCTATATGACCCTGGAGCTGGTCCCAAGATTTTAAAACTTGGGTCAAGAGGACATATTTCTCCCTCCTGGATGAGGCCAGGCAGAGAAAATGTGCTACAGCAGGGAACACAAAGCCACCACAGCAAGGGGAGCCCAGACAGGATGGAGAGGGTCCCGGCAGCATTCAGACCCAGGACCCAGGTGCCTTAAGGCTCAGATGAACTCCCGACATTCATATGTCTTTAGATATTTAACCCCATTTTGGGATTTCATCATCCAAAAAACTCCTCTTGGTGCCTGGGCTAGTTCAAATGGAGTTTTATCACTTACAATCACAAGTCCAAACAATACAAAGAGCCAGGTAACCAAAAATATTCTCCAAGAATAGCTTCTGCGTGAAAATTCACACTGGTACTTATTCCCAATGGCTCTCCATTTACCTCGTCAAACACAGACTCGGCTGTGTGGGTTGACTGGCCTGCCTTACCTACACAGGCCTGTCACCTGTAACTCCACAGCTCTCAGATCCCTCCTCATCCGCCTGGCCTCTGTGCATCCTGCCACTTGGCCCAGGACACCCGCCCAGCCCTGTTCCCCACTTCCTCCTACCCACCCATCCACCCCAGGGCTGCTCAGACCCCACCCATCAGTCTTCCCGTGAGTACAAACCGCATTTGGTGCTTAGCAAATACTTATTGAATGAAAATGGCATTGGATTCCTAAACCAGGATAATTTGCCATATTAACCCTTAAGAGAGTTTCCAGCCTACAGTTCTACTTTTTCTCAGTGTTGATGCCATTCATTATACTGAGGCAAAGACATTATTTAAACATTGCAGTCAAGAGGAATACTGGAAAGGTGATGTAAAGTTCTACAAAAGAGAAACCAACACTGCTGAGAACGTAACACCATCAACCACAAAATTCACATACATCTGATTATATGAGACATACAATTAACGCCTCTACGGACATCTCTTACCTGGAACACCTTTTCCATAATTTCTCGGTCGTATGCGGGAACCTGCTTGTAATTTCGGAATTCTGGCACCTCTTGGCTTCTAAGACGAAGAAGCCTGAACCGTTTGGATCTATTTAATTCCTCGTCTGAAACAAAGTTAAACTCCTGTTGCAGCTGTTCCAGTCGAAAGAACTCAGGGACGTAAGATTCACCACTGGTAGCGACCTGTAAAAAAAAAAAAAAAGAAAAAAAAGAAAGAAAATGCAAAACGCTAAACAACAGGCAGATTTCATCCAAAGAAACCCAGCACTGAGCTCTTGAGGCTGCAAGCGTTAACAGTTTTCGATGGAGGGACTCGTCCCAGATTTAATTTAAAGACAAAGGACATTATAATAGCAACAAGGCAGGTGCTATCATTTTTATTTAGTAGCTATAAAAAAGTAACGAATCCTTTTTCCAAAGAAATAAAAACTATGTTTTATTTTTGGTATTCATGTTTCCCATTTTAGGTATGCATAATTCTCTAGGTATTATGAAAATATACAGTCTGAAAAATGAGAGCGTTATATCAGTATATTGGGGGAATTTTAATTTTAATGTAATTTGGTGTTTACTGCAAATGAGATTACTTGGATGCACAGTGTATATGATACCTATGTGTTTTAACTATATTTAAACATAATTTATATTATAACCTTTTACTATCTTAATGCGCATATGTAGGTAAGGGCCCCAGAGTCAGCTGATCAGCTTCACTAGCTCCGTGGCCAAGGTCTGCTAATTCTAAACAGCACCTCGTGGCCTTGGTCAGTGAGAAAACTGAGCCAGAGATGGACCGGGCGCCAGCCTCCCATGCCCCATACACTGGCACAGGAGAGGGAGCCTCAGTACCACTGAGAGGCCGAGAGGGATGGGCTGCGTGCTGCCCGGGCATCTGCCAGCTCCTCTGCAGGGTGTCTCACCGACTGTGACGTCCTCCTGGGCAGAGGGAAGCCAGGAGCAGAGACTCTCAGGGCTTTGTGTCGGGAAAGGTGAGCCTGGTGTGGAAATCCTGGCTTACAGAGAGACTGTCGGGAAGGTGATCCCTGTGCTGTCCGTCCTTCTATGGGAAGGCACATTGTTACAAAGCAAAAAAAGGGAGGTGCCACGTGCACTATGGACCTGTTGGCTTAAGGATAATGGCAGTGTGATTTGAAAGCTTTACGTGGACTAGACTACACTTCAAGTAATATGGTTCGTTCTCTCTGGTATTTCTCTTATCTACACTGAAAGCATTGTGTTGGAAGTTTTAGAGTTTATACATACAAAAGTCAGACCTTTGCTTTGGGACTTACCTTAGAAAGACCAGGGGAGAAATGGGCATTTTCATCTGAGTTACAGTTACCCTTCTGATGAACTTATAGGAGTAAACACAATCATGGAATGTGTTGCTATGATCACTTTCTGGATCGTCTACTTGTTTATTATGTTTTTTGTGGGAATTTTATAATCTTGGGAGTAAAAACATTTGTATTTGACACCAAGAGAAATCATTTACTGACTAATGATCCATTTTATTTATAAATTCACCAAACAAAGGATTTTGAATGTTATGATAGATGCAAGCAACTTATCTCATAAATATTTAAATGAAAACCAAGTGATAATGAAATTAATCATCAAATGAGAAAACAAACAAAATTAGCATTTCTTAAAATTCCCCTATCGGTCTGTCCAAGAGTGATGGAGAGGGCGCAGACTGAAATCGGATCAACTTGGATCTGAGTCTTCACCAGCTATGTGACCTTGAGCAAGTACACTCTGTGTGTCTGAACTCAATTAATTTCCTCTCTGTAGAAGGGGCAAAATAAAACCTTGCGTTAGGGTTTTTGCAGAGGTTTGAGGTAAGAGTAACAACAACAGCATGCGTACAGCACACTCATCGCGTGCCCAGCTAAGTGTTGGTATAACGGCACTGTGAGGGCATCTCAGGGCTTAGAAGCATGAGTGCCTGCCCTGATCACACGGCTGGGCAGGTACAGAGCTGGAATGTAAGCTTTTCATTCACTCAGCACTCATGCTCTTAAGCACTACAGAACTCAGAGTGAAAGAAAAAGGACTACAGAACATAGAGGGCTCAGCCATGTCTGTTATTATTACACCGAGCCAAGAAATAGTGCATGTTCTGCCACGTTACCGAGATCAGCTGCATCAGAGGGGCGTTGTTGGGGTCGTTCGGATCGAGCTTGGACTCCGCTGCCCATTTGGCCAACTTTTTCATGTCCATCAGTCCCGATGTGCCAATAGCTGAGATGGCATCTGCTCTTTTCAAAGCGCTGAAAATAAAAGGTTTATTCCATGAGACAGCCTTTCCCACGCAGCAGCCTCGGGCAGGCCACACAAAACCCCGGATGCGTTGTTTATGGGAGCTGTCACTCTCCCTGAGAGAAAATCTGATTATCAGGAAAGTCTTCTGCCATTTTTCTTTACTGGACGATTGCTATTAAATACGTTTTAAGGACAGTAAAAGAGTATAAATGGTGGGAGAATGTAGTTGCAGCTCACACGTCTGATAAGGGGTTGATATCTAAAATATGTAAAAAAATAAAAATAAATAAATAAACAAATAATTAAAAAATGGTCAAAGGAACTAAGTAGACATTTTTCCAAAGAAGACATGCAAATGGTCAACAGATACATAAAAAAGTGCTCAACGCACCTAACTATCAGGGAAATGCAAATCTAAACCATGATGCTATATCACCTCACACCTGTTAGGATGACCAGTATCAAAAGGAGAGGATGTGGAGACAGGGCACCCTTCTGCACTGTATTTAGGTTCCTGAAACAATTAAAAGTAGAACTATCACATAACCCAGCAATCCCACTTCTGGGCACATGTTCGAAGGAAATGAAATCGCTATCCCAAACTGGTATCTGCACCCCGTATTCACTGCAGCATTATATACAATAGCCAAGGTACGGAAACGACCTACGTGTCCACTGACAGGTGAATGGCTAAGGTGTGTTCATAAAAGGAATACCACTCAGCCACAAAGGAAATCCTCCTATTTGTGACAACATGCACAAAACTTGAGGGCATTAGGCTAAATGAAATAAATCCAACAGGAAGACAAACAGTGCATGATCTCACCTATATGTGGAATCTCAACAAATTAAATTTATAGAGAGGTTAGGTTGGTGGTTGCCAGAAGCAGGGGGTGGGGCAAATGGGTGCAGGGGTCAAGGGCACACACTTCCGGTAATGAGATCAGTAAGTCCTGGGGACGTGATGGACAGCACAGTCAGCAATACCATGTTGTCTATTTGAAAGCTGCTAAGAGACTACATCTTAGAAGTTCTCATCACAAGGGAAAATAACTATAACCATGTGTCATGAGTGATGGATGTCAACTAGACTTATCGTGGTGATCCTTTGATAATATATACATATGTCAAATCATTATGTCGTGCACTTTAAACTTATACAGTGTTATGTGTCAGTTATGTCTCAATAAAACTGGAATAATAAAAGAAGTACACATGGAAGGGATACAAATGTGACCCGTTTGGACAACTGCCCAGTGCATGGTGCATGGGAGTGTCTCCGAATCCCTAGGTCCCCAGCATCTGGTGCAGGACGCCTGAAGGGCTCACATCAGGCCATTGGGGAACCACTCGTGGCTGAGGCTACAACGAGAGAAGATAAACATGCAGCTAGCGTAAGCATCAGCTTCGCCCGTGCCCGCACTCCACGGGGCTGTCAGCACAGCCGAGTCGGGGTGTTTTTGACAGAGCTGCATTTCTGATCACTCATGCTGTGTGTCACTGCCTTTCCTGATTGGAGCTTTAACCCCCAGGAAATTTCTCTGGCATAAAACGAATGCCAAACGCTCAGAGGCGCAAACAAGCTTGCCGTGGAAATGGCGGCCTGTCTCCTGGCAGAGCTGCTGCTTCTATCCCAGGGATGCAGGGTCTGTGTCGGGATGGATGGAGAGGGCACGTAGGGAAGAAAGCAAGCCCGCTCTCTTCCTCCTCGTGTTGCAAATGATACTCGGGTGTCTGGAAAGTGTCTCCTCGATGATCAGAATAAGTTTATATTATAAATGAGGCAACTGAGGCTCAGGATGGTAAAATGATGGACTCGAGACACATTTATGGAAGAATGACAGAGGTGTGGCCCGCACCCAAGCCACCCCGACAGGCATCCACCACAGAGAGCGGGCTTGCTGGGGTCTCTTTCTTCTGTTCTGAGTAGAAACCTAAGCACCCAGGAATTAAGGAATAAGACTGAGTATAGGGTCTTTCATGTGTCCAGAAGGTTCTACACCAATCACCACTAGCAATGAACCTTTCCTCAGAGCCAAACATCTACAACGAAAGGCCATATCCCCCCATCCATAAAACAGGAGGAAGTGTAGTCACAGAGTTTCTGTGAAGAGGAAATACGAGAAGGCGCTTTTCTCTGTATCTTACGCCGATGAAGATCAAATGTATTCGTTAGGCTATTCATATTTTCATTTTTTACCTTAAGAACAATCAAAACCCCTGAAAATACTGGCATGGGACAATAAAAGGTAAGGATGTGATTCGTACACTTCCCCCCCACCCCCATCATGAAAGCCAGCGTGGGCGTGGCTCAGCTGCAAGTTCCAGCCACACGCGTTACCTCCTGAATCCGGTGTTCTGCTGTGACAATGGCGGAATCAGAGGCACTCCGTTCTCCCCGACGGCCCAGGCCACGCTGTTGGACACCTTCCCCGAGGTCATCAGAATCAGCTGGTTACTGCCGTCTGCTTCAAAGGAGAAGGGCACTCCTGGGGACACAGCAGACCAGACAGGGTGTTGTTCAGACGGGGAGCAAGACGTCGGGCCTGCTGAGAAGGCGGGCAGCAGAGGACGCAAGGGAAGGATGCTGGTGGTGGGGGTGGGACCCGTCATCCAGCATCACCGACTCTAGGCGAGGCTCGAGGTCGGCTGTGTGGCTCTGTCTCTGACAGCGGAGTGTAGACATTACAATGAACGACGCCTTAAGGTTAAGGGGAGTTAAGGGGACCCTCTGTGTGCCTACTTAACAGCTGTGTGACCACAGACAGGCAACTCCTCCGAGCCTTCGCCTCCTAATGTCTTAAATAAGGAGAATCACAGTATCTCCCTCAAGGGATCATTGTAGAGTCATCCATTTATTCATTCACTCAGGAGACGCTTATCTGAGCTCTGACTTCATGCCAGGCACGGCCATAGGCGCCAAGGATAGCAGTAAAGAAACCAAACGGATACGAATCCCCGTTCTCACGGAGCTTACGTCCCAGTAGGAGAGACAGGCGGTGAGTAAGCCTGATCAGAGAAACGCATAGCTTGTTAGAGAGAAACATTCGTTAGGGAAGGCGTACAGAACAAGCGTGTTTGGGCGGGCAGGGAGGGGTTGAACCAGATGCGGTGGCCGGGGAGGCTCTCTGACAGGGGGGACTCTGGATAAAGGCCTGAAGAAAGTGAGGAAGCGAGACACGTGGAAATCCTGGAAGGAGCATCCTTGGCAGAGACAACAGGGTGAGCGCCCTAAGACGGGAGGATGCTGAGATGAGCAGCAGCGAGGTAGACGAGGTGATGCCTGCAAAGAGCTTAAACCACTCAACAGAGCTAGCTAGCGCTAAGCGAGGTGGCAACAAGGAGGCCTCGCTGACTTGGCCCCCACCGATAGGAAATTACTGCTAAAAAGTCTATCGTTGGAGTGTTTAATCAACTAAAGGAAGAAGAAATTTTCAAGCACTCAATATATCAGCTTCATGATTTGGATTTCCAGTTAATATCAACACAAACCAATACCGCTATTATACTGTAATAGCAGCTTTGTGTTTTTTCAAAGACCTTTCCTGTATCTTAAATGTTCCATCTTGATCTTCCAAATAACCCTCTAAGGCACTGAAAGAGGTCGTATTAGATCCATTCTATGAGTGAAGGGGACGATATTCAAAGAGGTGACAAAGACTAGGGTCACACAGCTTGTCGGTATCAGAGATGGAACCAAAGCCTAGCTCTTCAAGCTTTTAGACTGAAAATTGGATCTGGGCCTCAAAGAATTCTTGCAGATCGACCTTCAGATCTGATCTCACAATAATAAAATCACCTGACACAGAAGAAAACAACCCATCACGGCAACAGAATCAGACCAATAAGCAGATAGGTGTTAGAATGATCAGACGCAGAATATTAAAAATGTTTTTAATATGTTTAAAAAATAAACAAAATAAAGAATGAATAAAAACAATGACTGAGTCTAAGAAGAGGACCAAAAAGTTGTCGCAGCTGACCAGACTGATTGGAAATGAACTAAATAGAATAACTAGAAGTGAAAAGTATGCATCACTTCTCAGCCTTTTGGCTACGATTAAGCGTAGAGATGAAAAGTGTAATAACTGAGATGAGAAACGCACTGATGAGTTTCAGTGATGAGGCACAGCCAGAGAGTGAATTCGTGACTTAGAAGACAGATTAAAAAATTACACAGAATATAGCAATGAAAGAAAAAGATACCAAGTATAAGAAGCATAGTAGAAAGAGTAAATTTGCCCATCATATATCTAACCAGAATTGTAAAAGGAGCTAAGAAAGAGAATGTCAATGAACAGTGTCCCATTATAGTTATCTAAGTTATTTTAAACTTTTCAGCCTTAACACCATGATGTAATATTTTTTATGCGCAAAGTTTGTCCTCATTTTATTTTCTTAAGAAAGATGCCTAGAAGTAAAATTAAGGTGTCAAAGGCATTCTGAGAGTTAGATGGATTTACTGGCCATCCATAGTACATAAAAAGTAACTTTGCAAAAAATTATCGTTATCGTTTTCATTTGAATTTCTGATAGCGATTTCATAATTATCTGGTTGAGAAGTGGGGAGAAAAATGTGTTCAAATCTGACAGTGAGACTGTGAGCCATCGAGGGGAGTTAGCTTCCCGTACCACTTCCAACACCCTCGTGGTCCAGGGTCACGTGCTGGTCACTGCTGAACTCCACCTCTTCCGTGGGGGCCCTTCCGCTGACAACGGTCGTTTCAGGGATAGGCAGAAACACTTCTGCCAGCAAGGTGGTCCCGCTGTGTCCAACCGTCTCGTACACCTGAAGCCGAGGAAGAGAAACAGCCAGATAAAAACAGCAGTAGTGCGTGCCACTTACGACACTTAGTCCACCTACCTGCTCTGGCCGACTGTTCCAGCCCAGGGCGCCCCCCTCCGAGTGGGAAGCCACATCCCAGCAAGTGTCAAGCTCCCTTCAGAGTCTCAGAAAATTACTGGAAGACTTTGTTTGAGTCAGGATCCAGATGTATTCCAAACATTGCAATTGATCGCTATGGCCCTCAAGCCTCTACTAATTTATAGGTGACCCCCTCTTTCTAAGTACTTTTAACTTTTTCCTATATTTATATTGGTTCAGAACCAATTTTAATTCACGGAGACATCCCTTTCCATGAAGCTCACTCAAGGCTCTAAGGCTGTTGTTTTCTTGTCTAACCTTTTGCCATCTTCCTATGAAGAATAGTTTGCCACGAAGACTCAGCATGACAGGAATGACAGGCCCAGCAATTCAAATGACGGATTTGAGGCTCATAGAGGGGAACGTCACCCATCTGGTAAGTGGCGAAGCTGGGAACTGAATCCACAACTGTTTCACCCAAACACTCATCTGCTTTTTGTTACATCTTCCTCATGGAAAATCAGAAAAGTGCTTAAAAAAATGAAGAGTCCTTTTAAAGCCATCATCATGATTCATAAAATATAATTTGTTCGGACAAATTGGTGAGAACTATGACCAAGATAGAATTTCACATCTGAATAAAAAAATAAAAAATGGAAGTGCTATAAAAAACAATGGCTATGATCAAGGCTTAGTGGATCACTTAGCATGCGTCACTGTGATCAAAAGGCCACTGATTGGATAAATAAGATGTGGTACCTATATAATGGAATATTACTCAGCCATAAGAAAAGATGAACAACTGCCATTTGCAACAACAGGGATGGATCTTGAGACAGTCATGCTAAGCGAAATAAGTCGGACAGAACAAGTTGAGAATCATATGATTTCACTCATATGTGGGATATAAAACTGCAAGCAACAAATGAACAAGACAAACAAAAACTCACAGACATAGACAAAGTTTTGTGGTACCAGAGGGAGAGGGGGATGTAGAAAAGGGTAAAGGGGAAAAATGTATGGTGACAGAAGGAGACTTGACTTTGGATGGTGGACACGCAATGCAAGATACAGATGATACATTATTCAGTTGTACACTTGAAGCCTATGTAATTTTATTAACAATATTACTGCAATACATTTAATAAAAAGAAACAAAATATTAGGAGACCACTGAGCTCTTACTATCTCAGGCCCCTCGGTTTCCCAGGTCCCCCGAGGGGGTGTTGTCCGGGCGAGTCGGGGGTGCATTATTCACTTCACTGCAGGTGCAGCCACACTGTCTACCAAACTCACTATGTTACCCCACTGTACCCTGAGGTCTCCCTGGAGGAACAGTCATCTCTTCTACCGAAATTCCTTGTGTATGCATCATTTGTCTCACTGGGTGGTGGGTGAGATTCCTGAGGGTGGGGATCTTGCTTGATTTCCCTTTGAATGCACCTGTGAACTAACGCATTTACAAAGGAGCATGTTAACTCTTAATAAACAACGAGATGGTACATCTGAGAACGGTATTGGTCTCTTCTCTGAGCAGCTAACTGGTAGACCAAGGTGTCCTGTGGTTCTCAGATTTTTTTTTTTTTCATCTGTCTTATTTTACCCCACATCTGGCTGTCAGCTCCTCCCACAGTCTGCAGAGGGCAGTGTGGGGAACAGGACCGGGAAGCCTTGTGGTCCAGACAATTGGGATCTTAATCCTGCTATGTAGGGGCCGTGTGACTTTGGGTATATGACACGACTCCCTTTTTGCTCTCATTGTAAAATGAGGATGTTGCCCAAAGCTGGGCAGGAAGGCAGTGGTGAAGCTCAGCTGAGATGGAGAAAAAGTCTCTTTCTTTTATTAGGAGCTCAAGAAATGTTGATTCTTCTTCTTCTGGGCAATTGACAGTAAGCCTGTCTGTAGCACTTTATACAGTACTTTGCGGTTTACAAAAGTCTTTCATATACATGATTACATGTATTTCTTGTTAAATCTTCTTGGTCAATTGATTTTGTGAACTTTGTGAAATAAGAATTTTTTTTTTAGAATTTAAACTTATTTAATTTAAATAAAAGACTTATATTATCTTATAAGATCTGTCTTTTCAGGACACCCTAATCATACACACACACACACACACACACACACACACACACACACACACACACACACATACATATATAAGAAGATATTAAGCTGCTGAGGACTTATGGCAAATGTATGGCATATCTCATATTTGTAATTAAATCTGTATTTCTGGGTACCCAAAGGTAAAGAGGTGAAGAACAAACTACATTAAAGCTGAAAAGCTTTTTAAAAATCAGGACCGAATAAAATCCTGTTATTACCTCCACTTAAGGGAATAGAGAGCATACTAAAATTCCATTTCTGGTGGTGAGATACTTCAGAAGGTGATACAAATGCAGTAATGGGGATTGTATTAAACCTTTCCTGACCTTGTATCTCTCTTAACTTCTGCAACTAGAGAACATCAAAACACTCCAACACCCAAAGCAGTTAAATCAGGGTGTGAAACATGTTTAACAATAAGAACAAATCCCGACCTTACATCTCATTTCGTACTAGAAGAATCTATTGCTTGTTTGCTCAGCTGTGGAAGGCCAAGTGTTCATAGCACATGCCTCCAGGGGCTGTGCAAGAACATCCTTATTAGACTTATAAGACGGTTCATCAAATGCCATTTCATAGGACCACGGAGCTGCTTCTGAGTCTCTGCTTTGGTTTCCATGCCTGTGTGTGCCCTGTGCCGGTCACCGTGCTTCATGATGACCCACAAAGCATGATTGTCTGATTTTCAGAGAAAACAAAGCGCAGTTTCGTCGCTCGCACTTGGCCTTGTTGGATATGGCACAGGCGGCCGCTGCTTCATCTCGGCTGCCCTTCCCCCACCTGTCGCTTAGCCGATGAACCCATCTCCCCTCCGTGCTGGATCAAACCTTTCCTGCCCTTGGGACACAGATGCCCTTCCTTCCCTGGGCACCCCCTGAGAGCCCTGCCTTCCACCTCGTCTGGCGTCATTACCCCTGCCTCAAAAGACCTTCTCCCACCCGTCTTGATCCCACCCCTCCGGTATCCTACTGGGTCTGGTCCCTCCCTCTCCCACCCACTCCCCCCACCACTTTCCTTTTTCCTTTCCAAGCCGTCCATCTTTCCTGCACTGGCTGCTCTTCTCTCTGCTGACCTCGAATCAACCACAATCCTCTTTCAAAGTCCTGATCTGCTTCCCTCCGTCCCTTCTCCGCCAAGCCTCTGGGAGGGAGCCGCCTCTGGTGTCTTCATCTTCTCTGCCCTCACCCCATCGGAGCCAGTCCCCCAGTCCTCACGTCATTCCCCCATGCAGTCTGACTGCCATGTCAGGGACCACATCCACTGTGTCCCACAGTGCCTTGCACAACACACATGCTCAGTAAAACACTTGTTGGATCGAATGTACAAACGACAGGTGGGGGCATCAGAAGGAGGCGGATAAGAGAACAGGTTCTGGGGGTCTCAGCCCTGGCTCTGCCACTTTTGGGCTGTGTGACCTCAGGCCAGTTCCTTATCTCCTCTGTCCTGCAGTAGAATGGGGGGTGGGGGATGATAACGCAGCTGATTCGGTGAGTTCATACACAAGAAATGGGGCACGGTATACTATAATTGTTCAATAGCTCATACTAAATATTGTTGAATAGCAACACAACTCAATACACAGGGATGCTAAGATTGCTTTTTAAGCTTTCTCCCGCAATAATTAGTCTTCAGAGTGCAGAGTTATGGTTAATTTTGGAACTGGCTCTTCTTTACCATTAAACCCAATTAATATGGTAGAACGAGTACGACATTTAGAGTCAGACAGACCAGGGTTTGAATTCTGCTCTGCCATCTGACTTGCTTTGTGTTATTAAATTACTCAGTATCTCGGACGCTCAGTTTTCCCGTCGTGAAAATTGAGAGCATAATAGTACCAGTGCTTGTCTTCAAGATAACATGAGTCAGCATCCATAAAGAATGTGGTCCTGTGCAGACACTTAGTAAAGGCTACTTACTGGAGGTTTTCTCCATCTTTGTGGGAGCCTGTTCAGCCTAAGCCCTCCTCTTCTTATGTTTAGATGACCACACCTGCCTCCACGTTGCCCTGTGCAGTCCATTCTCCCTGTATCAGCCACTACCCTTCGACCTGCTCTCGGCCACCTGTGCCCTCTGCTCTGGACACTGCGGGGTTCCTGGCATCTACTCCCTTCTGGGCTTCTGGGGTCAGCCCGCGACAATCGGACTCACTGTGGTCCAGTTACGTGAGTAGATATGTAAGACATGTGTCACAAATATCTGTTTTGTCCTAATGTCTACAAAGGACACAGAAGTGAACTGGCCGAGAGTGAACAGGATTTTTTTTTTCAGTCCAACAGTGCAATTCTGGAGTTGAGCCGGCGAAATCAGGAGAGGCCCTCCCTGGGAAAGGAAACTCAAATTTAAGAGCCAACTCCATCAAGAGGGAAGTGTCCCAGTCTCATACCACATGCCAGGGTTATGAAAGCTCAACAGGATTGATTCATAAGGAAAAATAATAAGGCTAAAACGTGTTAACAGCCACCCAGCTGTATGACACACCCTTGTGAGTCTGTGGGAGTCCAGAAGATGAATGTGGGGTGATGATATTATAGATGCGAGTGATAAAGAAGTGAAGGTAATCATCACAAAGCTTTTTTATTCCTACATCAAATTTCATTGTGTGAGTGTGTGTGTGCGTGCGTGTGTGTGTGTTTGTGTAAGGCAAAGCATTTATTTTGGGAGGACCCCAGAAGTTGAGGTTTCAAGACCTTCCTGGAAGGACTCTGCCCCCTGAAGTCCAATCTCACCCTTCCCTTGGGGCCAACTTTGATTCTCCCTTTTACTCTCTTAAGTCAAACTGTCATCAGGTCCTGTCACTTCCTCTTTTCAAGGCTGCAGAGTTGCTCGCATCAATTTCTTCCTCCCACTTCCGCTTCCGGGACTGATCCCGTTCCCTCACTCCTGGCTTTCCGTGCCAGCCCCCGGATTTACCTTCTGCTCTGTAGAACCTCCTCGGCGTTCTTATCTCCAGCCTGGCTGGGAAGCACTGAGCCTCACAGTCCAAAACATGCACAAAATCAGACACCACAGGCTCCACTGTTCCCTTCCAGGGCCCTGTACATCTGCACACTGCTGTGTATGACGCCCTTGGAGATCCTTCTCTCTTATCTCCCAGTGGGTTTGAAGCTCCTGGAGACAGGGCTGTGTGCCCCCCACTTTTATACATCACTTCCCATTCTCCCCCAACACGTCTGGCTCAGTATTAGACACTCATTTGGTCCTTAACAAGCAAACAGCGAATGTTCCCACTTTGGCTGTTGATTCGTCAGCTGATGCATATAGTTCTGAGAATCTTAGAACTTTTCCTGACATACATTAGGCTGTAAAGTTAAGAATTCGATAGTACTGGCATAAATGCAGATGCATTTGAGATGATTTTTCTTACCCTGCCAAAGTTGCCAGTAATTTTGAACCTCCTTTAATCCAAAACTTGCAATCATATAGAAAAATTCCAAGTGGCATAGTACTATTCCTAGAGAATTGAAATATAATATCCCCTAAGTTAATTTAATCTGTAACCGCTACTCGATTATAAAAAATTATGTCATAAGCCATTAGGATCTGGGATTTGATCAGTAACTGAATCTCCGCAGATAGTTTAAGAATTTAATCGACTCGTTTCATTTGTAATTTTTAAAAGATTACATGGTTCACCTCTTAGGGTAGGGCCAAGCTAATTGCCTATGAGTATATTCTTGGCATTCTAAAGTCCTGCTTGTTTATTTAAAAAAGGTATATTTTCAAGGGTAACTCTTTTCACATTACTTTGAAAAATTATTTTGATTGGAACATCCACAGTGAGCTAATCCTCAAGGCAGTACACGGAAGAAAGTCTAGGAGGCTTCCTTTCTGTTTTAGAAAATATATGACATAAGATATTGGTGTACTCGTGGAAGGTGGGCTCAGTAATTCAGAACAGTTAGAACTTCCCAGAGCACCTGCCCAGGTGGGCTGAGCCCCCGCCCGTGAGCAGAGGCATGGCTGGGTCCCTGTGGGAGGGAGGCCGTCTCTCCTCTCTTCTGTCCTCCTTAGAGTGGGGTGTCTCCTTCTAGAGCTCCCCGTCCTGCCTACCTGCCGACTTACTGTCTGCTCTCTCTCTCTCCTCACTCTGCCTTTCTCTCAGGTCTTCTTCACATCAGCTTTTCCTCTGCGGGGAACCATGGGGAGGACACATTAAAGACGAATCTCTAACGAGGGAGCCAATTGAATAACCAAGACCTTAGCTGTGCTGTGGGTGCAGAATGGGAGGGACCCACGCAGGGGTGGGGCCCCCAGCAAACCCTCATGCATCGGGGCAGGTGCAGCAGAGTGGCAAGCCGGCTTCTGCCATCTATGCTTATTTGCTTTCCTCACCACGTTTTATCCTTCACGGAGACAATTTCCCACGTGTAGTATAAGCCTTACTTCAAACTGTAGCTTAAGCACACGTGTTCCGAGCCAGGGTGGTTGGGTCCACGTTGGAAGCCGTGAAGACTGGGGGGAGGGGTCTTCAGAATCAGCAGAGTGCGCCCCTGCCCCCAGGGCCACTGGCACTTTCACCGTCCCAAAGCCCCTGGGCGACCACACGGAAGGGCACTGCCCCCAGGCTCTCGCCGCAGGGTACCCTGGCCAAGAAAGGCCACTCGGAATCAGGTGCAGAGAGCACGGGATGTCCTAGTTTCAACACATCTGAACATGGGACTGTGACTTTTGATCCACAGTGCGCCACAGCTGAAGTGGCTCGGACAGTGGCGGACCTGACAGGGCGTGGAGATGAGGTGACACCACATCGGTGGCACCCAGAGCCCCTCAGACGTGGCTCCTCTGCCCTGAGGCGTGGAGTGGAGTCACGTGACTCCCCGCTCACCTTCAGGCAACAGTCACCCCATTTCACCCCCTGTGTCCACACAGAGCTGTGAACCCAGGGAGCATGTCAAACTTACAGAGATGACTTTGTCACAGATGACATTTAGACAGGGAGTGCTCAGGCTGGAGGAAACTCAGTTTTCCTCTAAACCTCCAGAGTGAAGCCTCTTTCTCACACCATCCTTTGCTTAAACAAAGTGCCCTCACTGTTCTATTTTTTCGAGTTCCAGAATCCAGAGACATTTTCTTAAAACTTAGCTGCGGTTTCAGGAATTCTATGAGTGACAGGACGACACCAAGTTCTAGAATTCCAAGGAAAACATTCGTCACGTGTGGGGGCATCCGTGCTGATCTGGCCGGAGTCCTGGTCCTCGGCGCTTGGTCAGTGGGGACCCCTCCGTGCCCTCTCCGCCACCAAGTCGCAAGTGAAAAATTGCCACAGTCCTGGGAAAGCCCAGTTCCGAGACGGCTGACCTTGGGCGTCCCGTGCTGACCCCCTCGGGGTCCCACCCATTACCCTGGGGCATCTCTGCATCACCCCAGGCATGTCCACGTGCCTCCTTCCCCCGCCCCGTCAGGAGAAACCCCTACGTGTCGCCTCGAACTTCCTCTCCCGGCGTCAGAAGGCTTCTAACTACCGAGGTCCAGGCCACATTCAAAATGTGAAACAACACTCGTGGCCAAGAGCTGAGCCATCAGAAGAGACGTCAGCCACGCGTGGGAACAGGGGCCTGGGGCGGCGGCCCTGTTCAGACAAGGCTTTTTAATTGGTCCACGGCGGGAAGGCCTAGCGTCTTGGAAGTGGGGTGTAGGTAGCCAGGGTAGCATTCTGGGGATCGGGGTGAGTAGTTATTTACCATTCTGTACAGAAATATTTAACAGACTTAATGACAGTCTCCAGGCAGTGGTTGTCTAGAGCACTGTGTTAGAAGGATTCTGAAGTTATATCCAGGCTCGGTGGGGATAAAAAAGGGTATGATCAAGTAGTCATTTATGGTAAGGATGGGGGATGGGGATGAAACATTTCTGCTTAAGAGGCGGATGAGGATTAGTGATTCTGTGTGGGTGGCAACCGAAGGCATGTGTGCCACGGGCTTGCAGCCCCAGTTAACAGGCCCCTTGGTATCACAAAAGAGGATTCTGTTAGCATCGTAAGAAAGGATTCGCCATCAAAGCAGCAAATCTAAGACGCTGTGGTGGGTTGAATAGTGTCCCCTGAAGACTGCCATCCACTTGGACCCACAGAATGCGAACTAATTTAGAAACAGCATCTTCGCAGATGTGATTAGTTAAGGATCAAGATAAGCCCGTAGTAGATTAGGGTGTGCCCGAAGCACAACAAGGGTGTCTCTGTGAGAGCCAAAAGGGACACACAGAGACACAGAGGAGGTCACATGATATGAGGATGGAGATAACCAAGGAGTGCCAAGAGCCACCAGAAGCTGGAAGAGGCCGGGAGAATTCTCTAGAGCTTTTGGAGGGAGCATGGCCCTGCCGACACCTGAGTTTCAGACTTCCACCCTCCAAGAACTGTGAGAGAATGAACGTCTGATGTTTTAAGCCACTAAGTTTGTGTTGCTCAGTTACGGCAGCCCTTGGAAACTAAAACAGACCCAAATAAATATATCACTGATGGTGGGATTTAGGCTAGTGGGTGACTTATTTTGGGGGAGGGATCCTAACACCTGTAACTGCTCCCAACCCCCATTCTAACCACCTGTGATTATGGCATCACTGACTTCTCAGGTACATTATGCTAGGGGCCCGATAGAGGCTGATATTGAGGTACTCCTATGATGAATGAGCCAGAGGTCCCCCCTCCCCTCCACCCTCCCTCAGTCCCCATCCCTTCTTGAGGCACATCCTCAAGCCCTTGGCCAGTTAATCTGTCAGCATTTTCAGAAGGCGAGTTCAGGTGTCAGATGTCCTTCTGCCAAGACCTTACAAACAGGCACGCCCTCCTGTTCCCCTTGGGACTCTGTCATCCATAGCCCACGGGTGATTTCAAACCATCTCGCACCTGCGATGACCACAATATGTCCCTTGGGACAGTGACGATAATTAAAACACGTACCTGCAGCGTTAAACTCTCCGGCCAGTTGACGATTTGCAAATTGAAAATCTGTCCAAAGTGAACCCGGAAGTCTGCCCCGAGTGGCCGACTGTTGGTCCTGGACACCTCCTTTTCGTTGAAGATCACCTTTAAATAGACCGAGCGCCTCTTGACATCTGCTCTTCGCAAGACCTCCGCCCTGCAAAGTGAGCCCAGAGGCAGGTGGGATTAGTCTTAACTGACCACAGAGAACTGCCGTGTTTGATGAATGGCCACTGACCAGAACAAGATACACGGCAGGTGACTCTGCCAGTCACCTTAGCCCTCACTGAACCAAAGTAACTCTAGGTCCTTCAGAGCGTGATGTAATAAGGTACTGTGATATGGAATAAGAGGCACTGACGAGGTCTCAGGAGATTTAAGGACTGTGGTCCAGGCGTGGCTGTCCTACGGTCTCCTTAATTTTTTTTCAAACAAACCTGACGTTTATCTCTGAAAGTTTTAAGAAAATAGAAATACATTACTTGTTAAATGGAGTGAATTCAAACCATTAGGGATAGTAGTGATTTATATATTTGGGTAAAATATCTTACCCCCAAATATAATAGCTTATTGTGGCAGTAAGGTCAAGTTTGCTCCTTCAAGATCCAAGCAATTCCTTAACACTTTTAGAGAGTAAGTGACTGCTCACTGGATGTAGAAAATTGAGAATTAAACAAATTTTTTTATTTTTTTATTTTTAAAGGTCATTTGGATCCCAAAGAAGGTATTCTGGCAAGCATATCATTCTTATTCAGAAAGTAAAAATGAAAAATCTAAACCTCTAAGAGTGGCCTTTAATTTTGTTGTGGATATTTGCAGGTGTCCACCCAACATGCCAGTTATTGGTTAAGTCAATAGCAACTCAAGGTTTGTCAAGGAAAGGGGGAGGTTAGAGCATAAAAAATTTTAAAACGCACTCTGAGTTTTTTGGGTGGTGTTTTTTTTTTCTTAATATTATGATGATATATACACGAATAACACTTATCATTTTAACTGTTTTTAAGTGTGAATTCAGTGGCATTAAGTACATTCACGATGCTGTGTAACCATCACCAGCATCCTCCAGAAGGTGTCCATCATCTCGAATAGAAATTCCGTACCCACGAAACTGGGGTGGTCGTTTTCACTTTTTCTGTATCTTTAATTAAGCCTCATCCTAGACACGAAATTGCTCAAATGACTTGAACAGTTTTGTTCTACAAAGGACATTTAACACCAAATTTCAAGACGTATCCGAGACATCCAAAGATTCAGAGTTGTTTTAAAACTTATTCCCAGTAACCTCATGCTACAAACAAACCTAAAATACTTCTTCTGTATGGCCGCCCCCACTTACCTGTGACCTAATGAAGTGGGTCAGTTACGATCACTGGCTTGGGGTTAATGTGGGTTATTGTCCCAAGTCCCAGTGAAAACTCAGACATGTAAGATGGAGTGGTGCATTCTCGGTCGAGTCACCGTAATGGGACTCACCGTAAAAGACGGTCAAGTCAAGCTCCAGTTTTCCCTTTAAAACGCGTGCCGTGTTCTGCTCGGGGGCACATCTGAGAGAGTTACGAGTCAGCCCTGAAGGGGGCTCGTCACAAGGGGAAACATTTTTTCTTTCTTTTCTTTTTATGGTATCTTTAGGAGATGATGGATGTTAGCGGTATCTACTGTGGTGATCACATCACAATATATGCAAATCAAACCGCCATGCTGTTCCCCTTTCATTTATACAGTGACATATGTCAATTATGTATCAATAGAGATGGGAAAACCATGCTTCGTAATCATATATTTTTCAGTGTTCATTATGAAATTATATGGTACGCTACTTGTGGTTTGAACATAGCTAATTTAGTGCTGGGGGGTAGTTTATGTATGTGTGAACACGATGAAGTGGAGGGGATACACAAAAATGCCTAAGAAGCCCTTTAAAAATAACTTATTAATACACACACACACACACACACACACACACACACAAGAGTTTGGAACAAAGGAGTTTGTAGGAAGTCTGATCATGGCATCCTAGTCAACTCCCTCTGAGGGTGACTGACTTGACTCCCTTCTCACTTTCTATGGTGGGGGATTCACGATTCCCGTCTAAGATACTCCTTGTGCTCATGACAGGTCTCTGCTTACTGGAGAATTAAACCTGGACTGCTGTTGCCAATTATTTTAATAGATTCCCTTTGCTAGATTAGGGTCTGCTATACCTTGCATCACAAACACCCGGAAACCTTGTGAAAACAGACCCAGAGTTTCTGATTCAGTGAGACTCAGGTAGGAGCCGTTTCTAACAAGTTCTCCAGGGATGCTGATGCTGCTGGTCCTTGGGCTAAACTTGAGAACCATCTCTGTAAGGTGTAGGAAAAAAAAGGAAGTAGGAAATTTTAAAAATGTTTAATTAAATCATCATTGTAAAAAGGGTGCCTATACACCTGTGTGTTTATGGATTTACTGTATGTCCAGATCTATAGACATAAAGTGAAGCTTTGGATTGTTTCTCTCTTAGGCATCGCATGCGAATGACTAGAAACGTATTTCTATCCAATCTGGAGGGTAGGCTTCAAACGGCCCAACTTCAATACCCACAATTCCCGGCGAAGGGCGCCTCCTACAGGCAGCCTCTTGCGGGAGGCTCCTGGCGGGGGGGTGGGGGATGCAAAAATGGACGAATTCCTGCAATTTCACATGGTTCAACCTGATACATACTCACAGAGAGCTGATGACTCTCCTGATCACACCACGTCGAGACGTGTAACCCACACGGTGGGCGAGCATGTGTGCGCAGGTGCACGTGTCACACGCCACCCTCATTTACGGTCCAAGGGCCCGCTCACCTGGGACACTGGTCGTTGGGCGTCACGCTCCCCGCCAGGCTCAGCTCCGGGACCAGTGTGGGCTCCCCGGGCCTCCTGCCCTGGGCTGCCCTCTCGCGCACCTGCTGCTCCATCACGGCCGGGTCGACGGGCTCCGGGGGGACCGGCTTCGCGGGCTCCTCCCGGGAATGCGGCTCCTCCATCTCCTCATCCAGATGCTCTTCGGCTGCTTGTTTCTTTTTCTTCTTCCTGGCCTTCTGTTGGGTAAGAGGCGACCTCGTGTGAAACAGGAACTTCGGAATTTCATATAAGAGCATAGTTTTCAGGATCAGATACACCTGGGCGCAGACCCGGCTCCACCTCCACCAGCTGTGTGCGCTCAGGTGGGTCACTAAGCCACGTGACCTCTCCCGGCCTCAGTTTTCTCATCTACAAAATGGGGACAATCATAGGAAACACCTTCCAGGGCTACTGAACTGGGATAATGCCTGAAAAGCACTTATCACGGTGCCTGGCCCCTCGAAAGGGCTTAACAGATGTTTAGCTAATCATGTGATCATTAACATCAGTTCTAAAGGGTCAAGGACACATCTTAAAGTAAAGGCTGTGAGCACAACCGGTATTGCAGGTCACCCTGATCTATTATTACTTATTGCCCTTAGACTCAATTGTGCAGGGTCATGTGGACAAGTCACGTGGTTTCCTGAGGGACATCCGGAAGCATCAGTGCCCTGCCTTCAGTGGGATAACGCGCTGTAAATGATTGACACATACACGAGTGATCGTTCTGTTACTACTTGTTGCTAGCGAGGGGGCAGGCAGGGAGACAGAGGAGGGGCAGAAGCGGACCCCAGTTGGCTTGCTCAGTTTCACGGAGTGCCCTCCCAGACCCCTCCCCTCCCCAGGTCAGCCCTGTCCAAGGTCGGGCGACCTTGTGTACACACCTGGCCTTTCTTCCACGCTCTCCACTGCTGATACGCAGCTCTGTACGATTCCATCTCCCGTTCGTACTCTTCCGAGTGCTCTTCCAACAATTCACTTATTTCAGCTCGGATTTCTGCTTCATAGGCTGCTTTGTCTGCTTCCTGGTCCACTTTTTCTCTTTAAAATAATTTACAGTACCTTGGTTATTTCTTGAAATTAAGTAATAGAATAGTAATAATAACAGCAGCAGATGCCCAGATCAGGCTTGCTTGGTGGCAGGCCTGTCCTCAAAGCTGCCCATGTCAGTGCACAGCCCTGTGAGGTAGAGACTGTTGTCACCCGCAGTCTCTGCACCAAGGGACTGAGGCGCAGAGAGGTTAAGTGATTTGCCCAGGAAACCACAGGTGGGGAGTGGAGGGGCTGGAATATGAGCCCAGTTGACTTAGCACTAAGCGAGACTTAGCACTAAGCGACAAAAGTCAACGGTTGTGCTTATCTGCTAACAAGGTCAGACAAGGTCAGTGCCGGTCTGGCCTCTTAAGGTGCTTTGTCCCTTTTAGATAAACTTGGTCAAGTGCCTAGGGCTGACAGATGTTTGCTGTGTACACAGTGTGGCCTGCTGGTTTAGCAGCAATTAACAGTCCTTCAAGGCACAGACCAGTACAGATGTATAGGATTCTGCCAAAGAAATAGCTTTGGCAGTTCAGTGGCCCCTGCCCTTTATAAACATTGGGGAAACTGGGCTCAAAAAATTTAGTTCCTTTACCGATATATAGAGAACCATTTGCTTTCCCCCTTGTTATTAATAATTTATTTGTAAATAAATTATTTATAAAGAAACTGGTTAGAATTGGGATACTTTTTCCGGAAAAAAAATTATGGTGTATCACACGGTGGCTGGATGAACCAAGGATGTGAAAAAAGGTCACTCAGAAAGAATTTTAGGGTGTTAAATATCACCACTAAATTGTGCTTAATTAGCACAAGAGAAGTTTGCAACCCAGAGGTGACCTTAAGGATAAATTTACTATAAGGCTTGGTTTATCCTCAACCTGAGGAAGGAAGGAAGGAAGGAAGGAAAGGAAGGAAGGAAGGAAGGAAGGAAGGAAGGAAGGAAGGAAGGAAGGAAGGAAGGAAGGGGAAAATGATCTTGTAAATATTTCTGTTCTGCTTTGGGCTGGGAGGAGTAGCCTGGGAGAGGGAATTTAGAAACTGAAGCCCTGGAATTTCTGGGAGACACCCATGGTTTCTGTGCGAGAGACTATTTGAACTTGTCTCTTATTAACTGATGTGAACTGAGCAGATACTAAGTGGCAGACGCTCTGTCAGGAACCAGATGTCCAGTGGCGACAAGGTCCCAGCTCTACAGAGCACAGTCCTGTAACCGTGCAGAACAAAAAACCGTATAATGTTTCTCAGTCTTATGATGATTACATCCCCCTCTCCCAACCCCAATCACAATTTGCAGCTATCTTTGGCCAAAACATGGCTGCTTTCAAAGCAAAGTGTCAGATACTTGCCCACATGGGTCACTTTTCACGTGGGTGTACGGGCACAACACTTATGCAGAAGAAACTTTCAGGGAGGGACCCAAACCAACAAAGACACTCTTGAATTCATGCACAGAGCACAGTTTTGCTGTGATAGCTGTGAGCTCACTCATGTAGCTCCATCTGGTGAATTAGGCTTAATGAGCAAAAATGCTGTCAAAGCACTTTCTCCACACCGCACCCAGGTCAGGTGGATTAAAGATGAATGTGAAAGATAAAACCGTGAAGACCACAGGAGACAGTACAGGGTTTCTTCAGCAGATACAAAAAGCACCGATCATAAAAGACTAATATAGTCTATCTCTTTAAAATTAAGAACATCTATTGTCCAAAAAGCAGCAATAAGACAGTAAAAGGACAAGCTCAGAGAGTATGTCTACAGTATACATCATCCACAAAGATCTTGTGAATAGGATATATGCTGAACTTCTACAAATTACGAGAAAGATAAAAAACAAACCATCCAGCTCAAAAATTCACAAAAGCCTTGACCAGACACGTCCTAAAAGAGGAAATCAAGATGGCCAATCCATACAGGATAAATATAAATTAAAAAATGCCATCGGTTTAGAACACTGGTGAAAGTATAAATCAGCTCAACTGCTGGGGAAAAAAAATCGTTTGGAATTAGCATGTCAATATTTGGCGAAGCGTATCCCCTAAGACTCAACATTTTCACTTCCAGGTAGCTTTCTAAAAGACACGTACACAAGTGCTCTCTATAACAGTTGAAAAATGGCATCGACTCAAATGTCCATCAACAGTAAGATGGACAAATTTTGTAATATCCACATAATGAATTATCAAGCCAAGGAAATAAGCTATCGCTCTGTGCCACAAAGTCGATGAATCTCATGTGGTATGAAAGAAAAGAAGAGAAAGAGTGTATCCACTGAAGAATACACACGATATTCTTTCATTTATGGAAAAGTCAAATGCAAGCGACGTTAAACTGTATGTGCTTAGGGATTACACGTGGGTGGCAAATCTATAAATAAAACCAAGGGAACACCGATCATAAATGTCCAGAAAATGGTTGTGTCTGAAAGGGAGGGGCTGCCAGATACTGGTGATTTCTATCTCTCTCACCCTGGGACGTGGTTACCTGGTGCCTCATTTGTAAGCATTTTTTAAAATAAACATTTAAAAAACTGTATCTATATTTTATATAATTTTTGCAAAAAAAGCCTACTTTCTCAAAACCAGTTTCAGGGGTGTGTTTGTGAACCTCTGGAACTCTCGAAGGGACTTCATTTCTTTCCAGACTTTCACGATGGTCTTAAGCAACGTTCGGTCTTTTTCTTGTTCAGCGTCACGCAGTTTTCTTGTTTCCCTACAAGATGATGTACGTGCATTTACATCAAAAAGTTATTTAGGTGTGTTCGCAAATTTAATTAAAAAACTAATAATCCTGTAGTGATTGCATATTTAATTTAACAGCGACCGTGTTTCTTAAGTACAAGAAAAGCAAAAACATGGATGTAAATTTGAAGACAATCAGAGGCCGACCTGTTTGGAGAGGTTATTTGATTTTATTTCCTCTAGCTGAATCTGACTGCAATTAAATTAAATCACCTGTTAAAGTTCTTATGAATTCTAGGCACCCTTAAATAATAGCCAACCTCGAAGCGATAAAAATAAAGGGCCCAGTAAATGCAGTTCTCATGAATTAAATTATTGTAAATATAGGGAAGTTTGTTGCTATCTCGGTTTACAACCGATATATTCGTGTCTGTCTGTGCTAACACAAATCACAGGTTATACCTTGAGGAGACAGAGTGATGTTTCTGCATGCCTTGGTGAGCTTTCAGAGCTAACTCGATGAACAATATTTTTAGCTTGATGGGAAGAGGCATCCCTGGAAAATACTTCCATTTTTAGTTCCATTATTTAAAGTGTTCAGCACTTATTTAATGCCTTACTTTTAACCCTCTCTATGACTGATAGCCAAATCCAGAACCCAAACGTACTCTATTATATAATTAATTAAACTTTTTTTCTGGAGCAAGTACTAGCAGGATTCAGAAATGTCTAGGAGAAAGAAGGTGTCTTTGTCCTCAGAAAGCTTAGCTCAGGAGACAGACACATAGATAAACAACTATAACATACAATGTGAGATTTATCTAAGAGAGTGTCTTAGGAACACTGCCACAGAGGCGCTGTTTCATGAGTGTTCACCTCCTGAACTTCCAGAAGGAAGGCTTGAGCCTGCAGGTTGTACTTGTGATGACTTAGTCTGTGCAGATGGTACAGAGAAGCACAGAAGGCTAGCTTTCTAATCATTCAACTGCTGGCTATGGGAAAGGAAGATGGCAGAAGATGACAGCCAGCTAGTGGTTGGGTTGCCAAGACTCAGGACTCCCTGAAGACCTTGCACAATCAAGAAAGCAGTGAGCTAGAATAAGGAGCATTCTTCACGAGTGGCCGTGAAGCACTGTGGTTAAGGGCAAAGCTATTAGAACCAGACCCGCCGGGTTTAAATCCTGGTTCTGTCATTTACCACCTGGCACGTGTCTTTTCTGTCCACATGTACCAACACCTGTGAAACTAAGACAAATGAATACTGTTTCAGGTGTTCTTTAGGTTTAGTACACTGTATCACTCAGCAAGCATCTTCTCACACCTGGATTTTAACATTGTTTCATCTATACAAATATAGGCAGATCTAATTCAGTCATTATAACTGTGGTATAAACATTCAGTGTAAGACTCTAGCAGCTGTAGTCATTGGTATAGGATTATTTCTAGTTTCCGATTTTTAAATGATGCTGTGGAGTCCTCGCACACACCTCCATGTGCGAGTGGCTCCTTCGAGTACGCACACCTGAAGTTGAGGTGCTGGGTCCCTAGCTGACAGGCATTACAACTCTATGCTTGTCTATCTATGGCCAGGCTGCTCCCTAAAGTGGTGGCCATATTTGTTTGTGCCAGCAGTGTGTGAGTTACAGCAGCTCACACCTTCATCCTTTCACAGTGGACTTCCAATTGGGTGTTAATGCGACAGATACATCTCATTATTTCATGTGGCTAAATTTCACATGTATTCAGTACATTCAGAAAAATTCTGACCAAAAAAAACCCAAAAAAACAAAAAACTCTACAAGGATACATCAAACTGGAGAAAAAAAAAGAAGGTACAATTACAGACTTACCGAATTTCAGATTTATACTCTTTGATGGCTTTTGGGGTTATATCAACAGATTTATGAGTTTTTGCTGGATCGGGGCCTGTCTGAACAGCATTTCTTAGAGCCTGGAGCTTAAAAAGATATGGATACAAATTTCGAGTTAGATACTTGACTTCCTACTGCAAGTTACGTGTTGGGACCCACCTGCTCCTCTAGGGCAAAAGATACCAGCAAACTGAATAGATGTTCAAGCATCCAGCCATGTCCAGGCTTTCGCCAAAATGAGCTTTGACAGAGAGCTGCTTCTTCTATTCATAAAAAAAAAAAATGCTGGGGGCGGGGAACGCTAAAGAACAGTGTATGTTCTTTCTTGTTTTGTGGTCTTGATAATCAAGCAGCTGATGAGGAATGTTGCTTTTATGTGTGTGTCTCAGAAACTAGTTTTCTCTCAAGGCTAGAAGTGGGTCTTTCTGGGTCCTGGCCATACAATGATATCCTCGTAATGTGAAGAGATCATAAAATTATAGGCTCATAAAAGGAGATATCGTGGATGTATCTCTTCTCTGGGCAGTATATTTTAAAGTTAGGGCATAAGACTAACATTGCCTATGTCAAAATTACCTGTGAAAATCCCACAGGCTAGTTATTACCCTGGAAATAAATCCCAAACAAATAGCCCTTCCTTTGAGCATCCGTTGAAACAACGGACTAGTGTTTAGGGACCATGTTCTGGGAAATTACATATAAAAGTGGGATGTCTCTTAAGGACAGAGAGATTCTCAAGCCATGAATGGTGTCAGCATCTGAGCTCACAAAAAGCAAGACACAGCCACAAATCTTCCATCTGATCCTCACTCCTGGTGGGTGAGGTCAGTGTGCTCTATGCACAAATCTTTCTATTTAAGCCAAGTGTGTGCCGCTGACGTTGCACATGTTAAAAGATGTCATCATAGTCTTCCTTGTGCCTCTAGGCAGGACAACATAGCACACACGTCCCAGGCAGAGGGACCGCGTGAAAGAGAAGCATAGGCATTTGCCACTGGAGGTGCTTCATTGTCCGGACGCATCGTAAGAACCAGCCCCGCCAACAGGAAGCGTGGTAGAGGGTTACCTTATCAGTAAGAAATTTTGCCTTGCTTCTCTGGCGTCTCGCCAGATACTGGTCATACAGCTGGGCCAGCTTGGCTGCCAAAACATGCTCTCGGCTGAAACAGGGATGATGAGTGAAGATTAACCCCGAAATGTCAATGTCCAGTTGGAAATTTCCGGGAGGGTCTCCAGATCCAATCATGTGTTGACTCCTGTGCACGTATCTGTCTGCCTGCCGGAGAGAGCAGAGCGTGGGTGGGGGACACAGTTAAGACTGATCTAATGAGCAGTGGGAAGACCGTCAGATACAAGATATACCCGGGGCAAGCCGGGGGAACCGTGCTCCATGCCCAACTTCCTGGAGGTTTTCAAGGCCTGTTCTTTCTGAATACTTGAAAAATGAAATGAAAGACAAGGAGTGAGCAAAGAAACCATTTCAATCTCGCTTCCGAGGTCTTTTCAATCTTCTGTCTCCCAAGTCATCGTCCTAATCTCTGTCATGCATGCTGTCCTGTTTCTTGAAATCTTGGGTTTTATCTCTGATGACCTGGAAATTCTTTTCATGAGAGAAGGAAGATTCCAGATTCCAGGCCAAACCGATCACTGTTTGGATCATGGGTGTCCTCTCTCCACGAGCAAAGTGACAGGGGGAGAGGACAGTGGAGCCACTGACTGTGTGAAAAATGGGTGTGGGAATGTCCACTGGGACTTCCCGGATGCCACAGTGTGCGGTGTGTCTGGTACCTCAATCCCTGCTCTCACTCCGCAGTCTGCAAGACGGTCTCCCTCTGTCACGGCCACTTGTGTGGGAGTCGAGTTTCTGAGTGTGGGCAGCTCCAAGGTGGAGAGGAGACTTTGGGGCTTCGTGTCTTCACCTCTCTTGTAGACCCTGCCTATGATCGGGATGTGGGATTTGAGACACATCACTCGAGCCTCCCTGTCTGCAGAGAGGGGGCTTTGGGGAGCTATTTATGTTATTTGGAAAAGGATAATGTAAGATGATGTAACACTGGTGTGTTGTTTACAAGTTATGAGGTTAAGTGGGGGGTTGTAAAGACCCTAGTCAGAATTGAGACTGAGACTATATCCTTGAGGCTGTATGTAACATCTTCATTTAACTCTTCTTCACGGAATCATGTAAGATACTGATTCGGGGCCAGAAGTCTTGGATTCTAGCTCTGGCTCTAAGCTGCTCTGGAACTCTGGGCTGGTTACTACACGTCTGTGTGCCGCTATTTCCACCTCTGTAGAAATGGGAGGCTGATGAAAAAGATTCAGGTAGCATTCTGTAGCTCACGAGGCATTATAGAACGTCCTTCATGTACATCACCTCATTTATTCCATGGAGATGAATGGACGTCTTTCATTAGCGGGGCCTGCCTTCGATTTAGAGGGAGGACCAGGATCTGATCTTTATAACGGGAGGTGGGAAGGACAGGCCTGGATATGCATGGGGAGGCTTGGGAGCCGGAAGAGGGGCCTCCAGAGTTAGAATCCTACGATTCTAAGATTCTAATATTCTACCCTATCAGAAAAGGGAGGCCCAGCTTGCGTATGCATGCTATGTGTGTGTCTGTGTACACAAGTATATGTGTTCAGAAATGTATAAACATTTGTCATATAGTGTGATCTGCTTTACAGTTACTATTAGTTATCAAATTAGTATAAGTATTTGCATTTACAGAAAAGCATATACATATGAGTCTTCATTTACCAGTACATTTATCATAATGTGTTGTTGCTTGATTTGTACTGGAATTTACAGATAAGAATATATGAGTTTATTGCTTTTGAGCCATTTAATTTCGTAATTCCTCCCCAGATTAGTAGACTATTACTATATATTAAGACTTACGATTTCCTGCAGAACTCCGAGAGAGAGTATCCTGCATTTATTTGAATAAAATAACAAGTTTTCTCCTACAAAACGACACTCAGTCTGTCTTTGATGAGAAGACCTACAGACTTTCTATTTTTACAAGATGCCCTTGAAAAAGCAGGGCGGTGGTTACTGAATATGGTAGGCTTGGATCAGGATGGACTGACTGTGTGACAGTGCCTTCCGAAATATGCTGAACCGAGTCTGCGTTTGGATTAACAGGGCAGAAAGCCACCTCTCCTTGGACGCCATTCCACTGGTATTTGGTACCTCACGAAAGCCTTGGTTCTCGTCTCTGACGTCCTTACGATGCGGACTGTAATCACGAAAGTGCATTTCTTTTCTCTTTCATTCAAGTAAAAGTATTCGGTTAGAACCCATATTCCTGTTAGAAGTTTTCATCTGCCTGTGGTCACTATGTGTCTTATGATCACCCGGACTGCCTGGATTGATTGAAAAATCCTCGCCTCACAAAGTCATGTGTAAGCGAAAATCATCCCACAGACTTAGAGGAGGGGTCCTCTCCCATCACTCTGCTGCTGGGGCTCTTGCCCTGATTTGCCTTGCGCCATGTGGTTATGAGATCACTCAGGGGGTGGCCATCAGGTGCCATTTGTTCCCTTCCCGGTGTGAGCGAGCAAGGTGGTCGCGTGGTTCTAATTACCTGGAATGTTACCTAGGTCACCTGCGCTTTGCCTCTCCTTTCCCCAGATTTGGTCTCGGTTCCAAGTAGAGTTCTATCGTCTAGAGTTACCCATAATGCAACTGATGATGTCTGCATCTGTCTGTGACTTCTGTGCATTCCCCCATTCATTCAGCACTTCTTAAGGAGACAGAGAAGATGAACTCCCTCCATATCCTACTCTCCGTAGTAATTACTCTTCTATTTTCTAATTCTAACCTATAACAGTGCTTCATTATATCTGTGTTCTATGCCGACAAGGACGGACAGATGAAGAGATAGACTAATGGATTATTAGATATATTCACAAATTGATGCTGCCTCGATCCCTCCTTAATTATATCAGGTATCTTAGTCATAAAAGCAAATAGAAGATAAATCCCGCATGGACTGGGACTTAGGTTTATGTGTGTTTTGTAAATCTACATACTAGGATCACATTTCTGCACAAAGTGGTCACTTTGTTAATGCTTGTCCGTAATAGCAATGTTTTATAGAACTTCATAATTTCAAAAAGGGCATACACGAACACAGCTCAGGTTTTCTGACTTGTCCTTGGTTTTTCTCTGTTCATCACCCACTTTATAGAATGATCATCCTATCCCCTTCATCAGTGTTGAAATGTTACAAATTTATAATTACATGAGTTTCCATAGGGGCCGATCCTTGCTGAGCACTTCAGGAAAGCAAGAGCAATATAATTAAACTTGAACTTGGTCTGCTTAGCACAGCCAGCACTGACGGAGCTGTTCCCAGCATTTACATGTATTATCTCAACCCATCTGCACAACTATCCCGGAGGCAGAGCTATTATTATGCCACTTTACAGATGAGGAAATTGTAGCAAAGAGAGTTCAAGGGCCAAGTTCTCCCAAGGAGTGGTCCAGACAGGGCTCCAGCAGGCCTGAGCTTAGAGAAATATAATACAAAAGATTTGCAAGAATAGAAAACCTCTAGTTACTGCCATGAGTGGGAAGTAATCCTGCAGCATGTGTAAGAAGACAGAAAGCAAAGGAGTGAACTGTGGACCACTCACCTGACTATGCAAATAAAGATGCTGACTTAGTTATTCCCACCTGGGAATCCCACTCCTAGGGTCAAGAAGGGATTAGGTGAACAGAGAAAAAATCACTCTTAAAAATACGCCTGCTGTTTGTTCTTTGTGTGTAAGATAGTGAATTACAAAAAATAAAATCAAAGTACAATGTTACCCATGCAGCACGCCTGCTGTTTGTTCTTTGTGTGTAAGATAGTGAATTACAAAAAATCAAATCAAAGAAGAACGTTACCCATGCAGCACTCCAAGCTATTCGAGAAGCAAAGCACTCGCAGGCAAATTCCTGTATTAAAAACGCAGAGGGGAGTTTTACCTTTTTATACAGCGTTTCCAGCTCCGCCTTCACGTCTCGCTCCTGCGTCAGCACTGGTGGCCTTGATGGAAACGGCTTGATGGGGTTTGGCAGTGCCAGGATTCTGCCGTCATCTCCAAACCATTTTCTCCCCTGGGGAGTGAGCAGAGGGAAGGACGACATTGTCCTCTAATTGGACAGAAACTGGTTCACAAAATAAACAACCTTGGCAGGGAAATTCTGTGTTCACCTACACATCTCATGTACCTTCTTCCTTTTCCAAAAGATTTTCTCAAATCTGTTTCCATTAGAAATTGAGTCTTCACGATTGCTCCCCATAATTAATTTAAGACATAGGTCTCCCCTCCAAAATCAAACAAACACACAAGCTTAAGAAAAAGCTTAAATGAATGCTTATAATTAAAAAAAAAAGCATTTTCTATTCATTAAAAATTTAAGGGAAAAAAAAACATAAAAAAATTGAGAACTCCCCGTCTTTGTAAACCGTTAAACATTTCTGTCACTTGGGAAAAGGTCGCCCCTAGCTGATTTGGCAGACGCCTGGATCCAGCCAGCAGAAGAAGGGTTTTGAGCAGTGGACAGACAAATTTAAAAATCTGGAACCACTGTGTGTGTAGACACCGTCCAGAGGGAATAGGTTCAGTGCTGCGGTGACCGCTCCACCAGGTAAGAGCCTCTGGGTGTCCCCGGGGGCCACACCTGGAGCGGGGCCATGCCTACCGGCTCCTGCGCCAGCAGTCTGTTCTCCACGATGTTCTGGGCTGTGCGGGGCACCTCCGGGCGTGATCCGATGTAGAGCCCTTCGTCCTCCAGGAACCTGGGCTGCACGTTCTCGGGAAGCTTCCTGCACGTGGGCACTAGAGAGTTCACGCAGAAACACGGCGACGTTAGCGCTCCCCCCACTCCTCCAACGTTCCAGACCGCGACTGGGTGAATTAAAGCAACCACCTGAGATGTCGTTGCTGTTCTCGGAAAATGCACGCTTTCCAGGTGAACGTCGAGAAGCAGGACTAAGGGGGATGTGTTTACGTGCAACGCCGCGCTGCAGAACGATGAAATAATTCGCTAGCTACGTGGCCAGCGTGGCAGGCGGTCAGGAGCATGCCATATAAACCAAAGGACCAGCTCGGCTGCTTCTCGGGGGACCCAGTTTGGGGCGGGGACTCTTTCGAACTCTCCTGCATGGAAGGGATGACGATATCTATTTCACTGGGTACCTGGAAGGATTTGGTGAGGTAAAGTGTGAGAATATGCTTTGTCCGTTGAAAAGTGTGTTTGGCCAAAGCTAACCATTATCTCATTCGGCCCCTCAGCCTTTGATTCATTCATTCATTCACAGGACAAATCTTCGCCAGGGGCCTCCTGGTGGCAGGCACTCGGGAGGCGCTGAGGGGTCGGCGGGAGTGACAGGGAGCAGCGGTAAGCTAAGGGCTGAAGATCGTGTCAGGGAGTCGTAAATGCACTGAAGGAAAGACACAGGGGTGGTGGTGACTGAGGGCCGGGAGGGGACACACTTGGGATGGAGCAGGGAAGGAAGCCTTTCCTGGAAGCCATGCATTTGCACGGACACCTGAAGGCCGAGGAGGACGGTGGCGGTGATGGGACAGCAGGCGTATCTGCACAAGGGAATAGTGTGTACTAAGGAGGGAGTGTTTGAGAACAGAGAAACTTCCAGAATGCCTGGGTGTAGTGAGCAGGGGCCTGCGGCTATTGGCGGGCAGGAGGGAAGGCCGGTCGTGGAGGAGCTGGGGTGCGTGCCAGGCGGGGTTGGGTCACTGGGGGCCCCTCCCTGGGGAGGGACCTGTGCAGATGTTTGATTCAAAAAAGACTGCTGGGCCCACTGCTGAGGCCGAGGGGCGAGCGGGGAAATGAGAGAAGCTGAGAGGCGGCAGATGCTGACCTCCGGGAGTTGGGGTGTAATCTGAGCATTCACGATTAAGGATGGAGACTCATTTCTGTTTCATAATTATCTCATTCTGAACCGTGCCAAATCCCTGAATCCCATTTCCCTGCGTGTGGCCGTTTGGACACTCTGCATCCCAAACCCACCCACAAAAATCAACTAACGCCAGCATTCCCGGGAAAGGCTGCCTCTGAGTCCTTAAAACAAGCGGGCAAACTATTATTTTACTGATTCTTCTCTTCCCCAACCCCTCCATTTATATATCTAGACATCAGTCTACTACTAATCCGGTGGTCTTTGAAATTTTTCATTAAGACGTTTTTGGGCACGCGCCCACTATCTGGATATTTCTCTAGGATGGATGTGCTATCGTACGGACAAAGTTAAATTAAGAAAGGATGAGATTAAAATAAGTGTACGTAGAAGTCTTGACGTTTTCTTTCTCTGTCCCCGGAGTGAACACACTAATTTGGAAACCATTCTCTAAACGGTAACATGAGCAACAGTAACAGGAGACATTGTTTTTTTTGTTCGTTTGTTTGTTTTGTTTTGTTTTTGTTTGTTTTTTATCCCTTGCCACGTGCTAGTCATGAGTTCCCTCGACGACTTCCTGCATGCTCAGAACACAAACGCACACCCAGAGGCAGCGCACGGTTCCATTTCCTGTCTTCAGGTGAGGCATGGAGGGACTCCTTCCAGGTCAGACCTCAGGAAGGCAGAGCTGGGTCTGGGTGGCTCTCCAAGGCCAATCCGCCGGGCCGTGGGGGGTCACCCCCTCACAGGGCCCTCCCTCCAGACCCGAGCAAGATCAGATCCCGAAGACGGAGCCAGAGCATGCTCTGATCCCCGCTAGGAGCAGCCCAGAGCAGCCCTGACCCCTAAGCCTCTGTCCCGCCCCTGCCAACTCCCAGTTTCTGGGCCCCCTCCGAGCCAGCCCAGGGGGCCAACCTCCATCCCAAACCAGGTGGCTCTGGGGAGAGGCCTAGCAGTGAGTCCGCTGAATAAAAAAACGCAAAAGAGAGACGCATCTCCTCGGCCCAGGCTGCTGCAAATGCATTTCTCTGTGACCCGAGCCATCATGATGCTCGTGCCAGGCGTGTGGCCTCTGGAGCCCGCCACCGAGATGACGAACCTGCCTCCCTCACTTTACTGGCTTCCTGGTCCTGGGCCAGTTCCCAGCTTCTCTGGGATTCTACGTCTTCATCTGTAAAACCCGCATGAAAAAACAACACCTCTCCAGCCTCGGCAGCTGGGCCGTGTTCGTTTGATACATATCGAGTGCTTAAAAAAGTACTGGGAGTAAGTGCACAGAATGTATTCACGACTATTACTACTACTATTATTTTACTATTGAAAAGTTAGAACCTTAGGGCACGTCTGCCAACTCCCTACTTTAAAAGGTAATGTGGGATGGCCAACAAATTCTAATGCTTTGAACGTATATGACTCAAAACAGACCATCCAAACCAAACGATCATTTATCCTTGGCCCAGCACTTAGCTGGACCTCAGAACATGACAGGTGGAAAGAAACCCAAGTCCAAGTGAGGCAAGCGCCCGCCCTGCCCCGATGGGGGCTCTCACAGAAGGGACTCAGGCTGCGAGCTGTTTTAAGTGTGAACTACTAGACCCGGGGAGACGCCTCAGGTGCATCAGGAGGAAAGGGAATTTGGGGGGGGGCAGGGGAAGAGTGAAGGAGAACCCAGGGCAGAAAGGAAGCAAGAGACCATATCTAGGAGTTAATCAATGGGTGTCCTTTCCCCAGGGCCTTCCTGTCCACAGCTCCTCAAACCTTACAATCTCTGGAAGTGATAACTGTCTGTCCTTCATCCTTCGTATGCTAATGAGATGACTCCTGAATGGTCCCAAGATGGGGGCTGGTGGCCAGGGGATCCACTCTGTGAGTAGAGGGTTGGGACTTTCGGAAACCCCTCCTCCTTCCACTCCCACCTCTGGGAGAGGGGAGGGACCCAGGGACTAGAGGTGTAATTGATCGCCAATGGCAGTGATTTGATCCCTTACGTCTACATGATAAAGCCTTGGTGAACATCCTACCGGAAGGGGTTGGGAGAGCTTCCTTCCGGTACCGGAGAACACATCCATGCCCCATCCCACACACCTTTACCTGTATTCTCTATCATATCCTTTATCATATAATAAACCAGTAAATACAAGTTAAGTGTTTCCCTGAGTTCTACGCACTGTTATATCAAATGATCGAACCTGAAGAGGGAGTAGCGGGCAGTCTTGGGGGACTGAGCCCTTGATTTGTGGGTTCCATGCAAAACCCAGGTAGACAGTGTCAGATTTAAATTGTAGTACACCTAGTTGGTGGAGAATTGATTGGTGTAGATAAACACACATACACTGTGGTCACAGAAGTGTTCTGGAAGTATTGGGTGTGTGAGCAGAGAATCAAACAGAGTTGTTCCTTTTCAATCTCAGGAAAGCCTGAGTCTCCTCTCAGCTCCCAGAACCGGTAGGCGGTGAGACAGAGGGGTCCCACAGCACCCCGAACTTCCGCTATCAATTTGTGTTTGTTGAGTACGTGTTTTCCCATGTTTTACATTTTTGTGTGTGTGTCTAAACATATTTCTTGATTATTAAATCAGATTAGGAGTTGGGGTCAGTGGTGAAAATCAGGCACCTCAGACACCGGTGGTCTTTCATGTGAAGGAAGATGGAGTTGAGCAGGAAGGTGGGGAGAGCTGGTACCTGTCAGCCTGCTGGGGACGAACAGGACGTCCCTCTCCCTCTGCAGCCGGACGTGGACGCTCTCGTAGTCTGCCGGTCTCACGGTCACGAACTCGCCAGCCGCGGGCTCTAAACCCAGTAGGAAATCCTCAGCGTCTTTGCCATTAAGCATCTCCTCCTCATCCTGGGTTAAGTTAAAAAAATTGCATGAAAAAATCATGCTAAGTAATGAGTTTACACAGAAACAATAACCAATGATATTAAACTCACCAGACACGATATCCTATAATAAAGTTACCTTTTCCTTTCATTTATCTTTTTGTGTAAATGAAAGGCTTTCATATTTACCAAGTGGATTTTTTAATTTTTTGAGGAACCGCCATACTGTTTTTCAGAGAAGCTACACCATTTTACATTCCCATTGGCAATCCTCAAGGGTCCAATTTTTCCATATCCTTGCCTGTACTTGTTATCTTCCTTCCTTCCTTCCTTCCTTCCTTCCTTCCTTCCTTCCTTCCTTCCTTCCTTCCTTCCTTCCTTCCTTCCTTCCTTTTCCTTCCTTCCTTCTTTCCTTTTCCTTCCTTCCTTCCTTCTTTCCTTCCTTCTTTCCTTCCTTTCTTCCTTTTCCTTCCTTCCTTCCTTCCTTCCTTCCTTCCTTCCTTCCTTCCTTCCTTCCTTCCTTCCTCCCTCCCTCCCTCCCTCCCTCCCTCCCTTCCTTCCTTCCTTTATAAGTAAGGCAACCATTGGTTGACCTTACAGATTGCAAGAACCTTGTCAGCTTACAATCTTTTATTTCTTTAAAATTTTTACACCTACAGCACCTGGTCTTCCTAGGTGGTCTCCCATCCAAGTACTAACTAGGCTCAACCCTGCTTAGCTTCCAAGATCAGCCAGGATCGGGCTTGTTGAGGGTAGCATGGCCGAAGACTACTTTTTTTTTTTTTTTAAATAATAGCCATTCTAATTTGTCTAAAGTGGTGTCTCATTGTGGTTCCTTTGTTTGTTCTGTTTTTTTAGTTTCTCTGTGGTTTTGATTTCCTTTCTCTAATGATTAGTAATATCAAGCATCTTTTCATGTGCTTATTGGTCTTTTTTTTGTAGAGGTGTCTATTCAAGTCCTTTGCACATTTTTTTGCCTATTTTCTTTTATCTCACACCTGCCACCCACAATGATGGGATCTGAGTTGTAGCTTGGGTGTAGTATAGGGCACAAGAAAGCTGCTTGCCTGTGAGGTTGTGGAGGGGGAACCTAGTTTCCACTTGCTCGAGAGAGGTCAACATTTTGCAGGTAAAATGAACACTACTCATTGTGTAGAGTCTAGTAAGAAAAATCTGCAAGCTGCTTTGTTCTGCCTTTTTTTTTTTTTTTTTTTGCCCCCAAGAGAAAGATGGACATTTTTTAGTCAAGACCCTTACTACCCAGATTGTGGGGTGAAATCACAGGCTACGGAAAGTACTGGAAAGAACCTAGTACTCCCATTGTTTTTGACTAAGACATGGCTGAGCTGCTCTAGGGGGTGGTGGCAGGGTTGTCCTCAGCCACTCTCTTCCTGGCCGGGATGTCATCAGTGGGTCATCATCGCCACATCATTATCAACACCACCGTCATATTAAATACCGGTTTCTTCACTCCTTCCGGCACAGGCGGCTCCTCTTCCTCTCCTTCCTCCTCCTCTCGATTAGTTCCGTCTTTAGTTTTTGCTTTTGGTTTTTCCTCTGATTCTTCTGGTTCAGGATCAAAGTTGAAAGTAAAGAAGTTATAGGCTTCTTCGGCAGAAGGGAAGCCGGGCGGAACCTAAGGGAGAAGCAGTGAGCGATGGGATTTCAGAGTTTAAAAGCTGAGATGAGCTGCACACAGTTAGTTCACGGACAGCCGGCTTGATGCTGAGGGCACCAGGCACATCCCAGGCATCGTAAGCGTATTACCTGTGTCGAAGGCACAAGATTACTGGTAATGAGCTTTCACAGGTGCGGGAGGCGGTTGGTGGCCTCCTTTAATGAGTTATTATTTTTTTTATAAACCAGCTGTCATTTACACTCCCACAAGCATAGAAATATATAATTTATAGCAGTATTTATAACCATATAAGCTTCAGAGAGGATGATTAAAATGCCAGAAAGTGATTCATTGTTTTATAGGTCAACGCTGAGATCGTTTTATGGAATTATGAGCAATACAGGATTTGTTAACCTTGTTTTTTTTTTTTTTAAAAAATGAGTCTTTTTCTTTGTTTTTCTTTTAGTTGTGCTTCTTTTTGAGTTAGTATCCCCCCACTTTTTTCCATAATGAAAGCTGGTACAACGTCCGTGCTGAACAGACAGCCGGATCACTAACAGTTCCTGCCCTTCCATGCATTTCCCAGCCCCAAACCAGGCTGCACTCTAATCCACAGCTGGAGTCTGGGATTTTGAGAGTAGGAACCATTTCTCGCACTTTTTTCTTGCATACGCCACGGCCGTAGGACTCAGTTCATGCGTATCATCGTCTCTCATTGGAGGGTTATGAGAAACACAAACAAACTGACAAAAAAAACACGATTTAAAGTATGCATAATAGAAAACACGCATGGTTTAAAAAGACAGGATTTCTCACCTGGGGTTTAGACCTTTTTCGTACAAAATCACGAAACTTTACTCTTGAGTAGCTTTGGGGGTCATCTTCTTGGTGAGTTCTTTGCGCCGCTCTACCCGGCTAGATGAGTAAAAAAGAAAAAAAAAATAAGATAGAGATACCGTTTAAATCAAGAAACTAAGAATGTCGTAAAACAAGCATTAACTCTGCAGCTCACCATCCCTCAGGAAGGAAATGCTGGCAAATGTCAAATGCATTTGAAGGTTAAGGTTACTGAATATTTTCCTTGTCAGCTCTGTCTCCCTCAGGGCTAAACACAGATAAAATCCTATACTCGTGAAACCCTAAAGTGGAAAGTGTTATTTCACTTACAGATCAATAGATTTTCCAGTTCAGAGGTGATCATTTCCAAACGGTCTAGAAAGAAAAAGCACCCATAACGTCCGCTTGTAAATGAGTCCGACATACTCGCTCCGTGGCACACGGCCTGCCCTCCTCGTGAGCCTGGGGACGTGCTGCCTCCCTGGAAGCCGAGCCTTCTGGCTACACGGGCCTGATACGCTCCTACTCATTATGAGTGCTCCTTCTTTCCTCTGCCAGCCAAGGCACCAGGCCCTGTTCCCCACCTGTCCTCGTCTCATTTCTGATCTACCCCTCCTAGCACCCATGTAAACACCCTGGACCTCTGTTGTCTGTTAACGTGTCTGCCATGCCCGCTGGGTTCCTTGAGGGTGGGCTGTCACTGTTGTCACTGTGAGTTCAGAACCCACTGGAGTCTCCCACAGGGGCTGGCTGGACAACAGGTAGAGTGTGTTAAAGAATCAGATCGTGGGTCACCTGGGACCCTGAAGCAGGCCCGTGAATAGAGACACTCTGGGTAGGTCTAGTGGAGGCCAAATACTCATGTTCTTGAGTACTGCGTTATTGCTACCTTGGCATCTGTGTGTTCTTGGAGGTTTGTGTTTGGCCTTGTTCTCTTATCAGAAGTTGCTGAGTATAAAGTGAAAAGAAATGCGATAGAGAGAGAACTAACGCAGGTGTGTGTTGGTGAATTTGGATTCTCGAACAAAGTATTCCCAAATGGGTTCTCCTTTCCTCTCTGACGTCCCAGCTTCTAACATTAGCTAATACCGATCTAGACAGGGCTTCGCCATGTGGCAGGTGCTGTTTGAAACACGGCAACATGTACGAACTCACTGAATCCTCAAAATGATCCCAATTATTTAGGCTCTGCTAGTATCTCTATTTTACAGAAGTAGAAAGTGGGGTCCAGAGGGTCGATACGTTATGTGCCCAAGGTCACACAGCTAGTGGGCGAGCTTGCCAGCGTGTAACACTGGACGGCGGAGAGCCACACCTGAGTTCTTTGTATGCTATAGTCTTTGCTCGGTAGGATATAAATGGGCCACTTTTTAGCTATTCCTCTTAGGCTGAAGTATATACACGAAGAAATGTGCTTGTGAATGAGATATTCTGTTAGAAACCTGAGATCAAGTCTAAAGACAAGGCAGTTGATTTTGCTTCAAATCCATGAATGGCTTGGGGAATATGGATATATCCCTTTATAGTACATACATAAGTCAAGGTTCTGCTCATAAGGAGAACTAACTACCCTGTAAGCCAAGGGAGTAATCATGCTTCTGAAACTTCCAGTTGTATTTGAGGCGTCGTACTCAAGGCCCACGGACAAGTGAGAGTCGGTTATCAATCAGGAGGTACAAGCGATCGGAACCCCCTAACTATTAGCCCACTTGGACAGATGCCGAGACACACCATAGCCAAAACAACCGAAGTGTTTGTGTCGCGCCGATGGGATTCTAGCTAGTTTTTCTTCAGCTTCGGATATTTTTAAACGATGGCTCTTACAAGGAAACAATAGACTGGAATTCAAGAAAAACGTCTGCCCAGGAGAACGCAGTTGCAAATTGTCACAAAGCCACTTCCTTGGACCCACTGAATGACCTCATTAAAAACTGTAGACCCTGAGCACACGGCAGCTTTTCTGATCAGCGTGCCATCTCTGGCTTATTTGGGATGGATAAAGATTAAATTTTTATAACGTCTCAGCACAGCAAAAGAAAAAGCATTATTTAAGAAAACAATGTTTGTGCTACAGAAACATTACCATATAAGCAAGCCCACGCGTCTTTGTCTTAAGGGTGAAAAACAACCCAACCACCGCCACCAGCAGCGACAAACGGTTGGGTTAGACTTGCAAGCATTTCACTGAGTCACTAGCTCTGTAGTTCCTTCAGTTCCTTCTTCTGTTCTCTTACATGCTTAT
>PVKZ01002364.1:219786-233973 GCA_004027375.1 Macroglossus sobrinus
CTCTCTCTCTCTCTCTCTCTCTCTCTCTCTCTCTCTCTCTCTCTCTCTCTCCATCTCTCTGTCTCCCTCTCTCTCTCTCTGTTTCCTGGAGCTCCATGGATCCAGCAGGTCAGAGCTGAGAGGCAGACCGGGAATGAGATAGTGCTGGGAGGAGATCCTGGCTCCTCCACAATCATGCTCTGTGACCTGGGGACAGCTGGGCGGCTGCTCTGAACCTGTCTGCTCATCTGTCAGATGGGCCTGGAAATAACAGTGCCCACCCCACGGGCATGTTCGGATACTGACGTGTGATAGTGTGGGGAAAAAGACTCGGCAAAATGCCTGTTCACGAATGGTAGCTGTTATAATTACTAATTAAGGACGTAACGCCTCCCCCGTGCACAGCTCTGTCCTAGAACTCGTGTTGGAAATGCAGTGTTTGCTTTGCTGTCTTTCAGCGTAAAGTGGAGACGGCCTGTTTCTCACCTCCGGGCCGAGGTCCGTCTCGGAGTCTTGCTCGCTGGGGCTTCGTAAGCGTTGGGGCCGAGGCGTCGGAATGTCCTGCAGCAACGCACTTTCTGCCTTGGACTAAAACGCCAAACAGAACATTACTGCTCCATGAGGTCAGGGATGCTATGAAAGCCCGTCACCAGCTCCGTGGACCAAAGTCAGCAAAAAGTAAATACACGCTCTGTCTCTTTAAGTGATAAGAGCAAGTGCGGTGGTTTAGAAAAATGACATTAAATTCTTCCTTGGCACGACTGCCATCTGCTCCAGTGTTCAATACGACATTAACATTTAAACCGTGAGAAACGCGTTTAACGGGAATCGAATCCACACGGTTCTGAGCAAGCAAAGCCAGCCAGACAAGCCCCGAAGACTCGCAATCAGCACCGAACGAAATAGCCTCTCACCCGTGCGGCTTGCAATTTCTCCCTCATCCGTCCCCGCATGAAAAATTCTGCAAAGCCTGTTCTGGAACCTGACGGAATTGGAGGTAAGTCTAAAACAAAATAAGAAAATTACTTTAAAAAAAAAACAAACAGCAACATTTTTTTTTTCCCTACAGGAAAAGATTAGATTAAAAAAAAATCAGAGATTGTAATTTTGTTTTGCAGATTTAGAACTTGACCTAAGTACATGTGAAATAACACCGACCACGGTCCGTTTGATATAATAAGTACACGTCTCGGCTTCTTCGAGGCCGATAGCGAAAATCTCACTGCTGCCTGAACTGTCATATGAACTTAGCTAAGAGTAAAGTGAATGACACGTGACTATTCAAGACCAGACACCCTCACCGGCTCAGCTCCCATGGGAAGAGGCCCTCGAATTTGTCGATTAGAGGACCAGGCTTGTCAGGTGCATGGATGGCTAATGAGCTCGGGGTTTCGGGGTTCACCTCAACAGCACCGATACCTTCGAAAAGAGAAACCCTATTTATGGGCTCAGACAACAGCCTGGGCCACAGCATGGAGGTGACATATATTTTGTACATGTTGATAAACATGTATGTAAATATCATGAAGGGTCATGCAGCTGTTCCGTGTCAGGTGATACGTGTGTGAAGTGGGTTTTCTCATCAGTCTTTTGCCACCTTTGCTAGGAGGGCCCAAGGGCGCTCGTCACCAGGAACCTTGGGGATGAGGACTCCGAGGCCCCCCCGTGGTGAGTGACTGGCTGTACAGTCACACACGGAGGAGGTGGGATGTTTGAGGTGTGGTCCCAGTTCTGTTGTTCCCAATGCTCAGAACTGTTACGAAAGAGGTGGACACAGAACCAAGCATGTGGGGGCAGGGAATGTCACCTTGCTCAGAGCTGAGGGGCTCTACTGGGATGAAGTAGGAGATAAGTCTGCAGGAGTTTGGGGTGCAGTTGTAGGGAACCTCGGATGCCACGTTAGGAGTCTAGAATATATTCTCTGAGCAGTGGGGACATCTTGAATGACGTAGAGGAGAAAGCTGACACTGAGGTATGGGGTGGTTGGGGTGCAGGGGGAGAGGCACCAGGGACCCCAGCTAGCATGTCCTGACGAGGAGAAATGGAAGGGAGTCAGTGGGAGCGGCTGAGAAGAGGCCACGAGATGGAAGGGACAGTAGGACCTGGTGACGACCGGGCTGTACCCTCTGGGCACCTGTTGCACATGCAGATTCTCAGACCGCACCCCCCGACACACACACCTGCTGATGCTGGAGGAGGAGCCCAGCAAACAGGTGATTTAAACACACCCTCAAGTGGGAGGACTCTGGTTCAGAGGAAGAAGGCGCAGGTGGATTCGACCGAGGTGATTAGGCGTTAGAGGGTGGTGGGAGAGAGAGAGAGAGAGAAACGAGGAGGGAACGCCAGGCCGGGTGACACCGACGCGAGCTGGTCCCAGTCCGAGGTACGGGCAGACATGGAGGGTGTGTGTCCAGCTGGGGGCGGGTCCAGGCCTGAGGATGAGGACTCTGGGAGCACTGCCACCTCGGCGAAGGCAGACCTGCTGCGAAAGTCTTTCTGACCCTCGCGGGCATCGGCGCTGTTGAAAGAGGAGGCTAGCGAGTGAAAGGAACAGACGAGGCAGGTGGTTTACGCGAAGGGAGAAGGGGAAGTGGCTGCGAGAAGGAAGTGACGCCAGGCAGAGCCCTCTGCTTGCCGCAGGCTTGCAGGTCGCCGCGGCATCTGCTCTGTGCAAACGGAGACCGTGGTCACAAAGCATCCCTCTGTGGCGTGGCCGCTCAGCCTCTGAGGCTGTGCTTTCTTCCTTCTGTGCGATAAGAAGACCTAAAATCTTACTCATATCGGGGTCCAGCACGGAGGCATGAGATAATCGCAGTAAGGATTCTAGTCTTGCGTGTGTGCGCGCTGAGGTTCAGATTCTTTCGGAGAATCTCGATCAGCTCAAGGAAACGGCCTGTGGCATTCTTCCCACTCGCTTAAAAAGAAAAAATGAGTCATCGCTTTCCCTTTTACAGATCACGTGGCTGCGGTAGATCGTGTCCCCTGTCGTATATGCTCGGAGACCCGAGGCTCATCCTGTGTTGCAATCGTCACTCTGTTCTATTAATCAATAGAATGAAGTCATTCTATGAATAAAGAATCCACCCCAGGTGCTAAGGCCCCCAGCCACACAGCGCAGGTTCATGGCCAGCATCACTAAGCCTGTGTGTGGATGGCCTGGGGGGATAGGGAGAGTTTCTGGTCTGAACCCATCCCCCTCTCCAGCTGATTCCCCACTTGAGAAATGCTTTCATCTGAACAGTAAATGCCTTGCAGCATGAAAAGGCATCTTGTTTATTGACTCTCCCTCCTTTTTATAAAAAAAAAAAAAATTCCGTTTTTCGAGTTTACTTAAAATAGCTACTACCTACACATGTAGGTAGCTAGAACAAATATTACGAATTATTCTTTGAGAGTCACGAGATATTTTATTTGAACAGTCTCTTCTGAATCAAGAAACCAAAGTGGTTTCTTGAGGATTAATTTTAAAAACCTTGCAAGTGTTGGCGATGCTCAAAAGTACTTCCTGTGGGATTTTTAAAAAGCCTGCTGGTAAGATTTAGAGGGTGGAAAGATTTCTAAATCAGGTCTGGACAACGAGCTGGTGACACAGCATTTTCTCAGCTAGAATGTGGCCAGCGTGAGGGCAAGGACCATGTTGGTGATCCTGGCACTTCATTCAGTGAAGGAAAAGTGGATAAGGGAACCACAAGAGTGTGAGGAGTACGATACTTAAAGAGGAATTTCAAACAAGATAAAGGTAATTCTCATTCGGATGAAATCAGATGATGACTGTTTTTGTTTTTGTTTTTTAAAGATAGTATCACTCACACAATATCCACAGAAAGCCAGGTGTACTGATTTGCTCCATTTGACATAATAAAAATAGGAATTAAGTACTTTCACTCCTACCTCAGTAGAATATGGCAAACAGTGTTTCTTTAAGCAGCTGGAAATACTAAGGCAACCCTCATAAAACATTTTTCCCCTAATTTATAGTCAACTACTTCACTACATTACTAACCAACTATGTGATCCCAAAGCGTCCCTCTCTTTCCTGCCCTGAGGATAAGAATAGCTTTGGCAAGCTTGAGGAAGGGTGTGACTTCACATTTGCGAAAGAGGCACATTCAGAAAATGGCCCGTGGACACGAGCAAGGAAACCTGGAGTTTTCACAGCATCATGCAAAAGGAGTGTGCTGAAAATAATGTTTTAAATGATTAAAGAATCGATCTGGGGGCATGCAAGAACTTATGGATAACGAGAGATTGTCAAGGCATTCCACTAAAATCCATACGTAATGTCAGCCAGTATGAAATATGGATTTCCTTGGCCTGGTGACGTCCTTCATCAGAGGTGGCAGGGGTTACTGTCCGGCCACGTGGCGCTCACTGGCTTCCCTGCAAACCCTTTAATTCCCAGCCTTCGTCAGCCTCCTGTTTGCCATTGGCTTCCAGATCTTCCTGCTGCTCTGTCTCCCTTTCTCTGTCACCAAACTCACTGTCCCCAAGTCTCTCTCTTTACCGACTTACTAAAATGATGGACACTTTCCAGTCTTCTCTTAGCCACTTCCATTGCACTCACCCCTCAGAAGACACAACCACCTTCTAGTAAAACAGGCGTTGCCTTTTGGAGCCATTTTTGAATCTTCTCATCTTCTGTCCCCGACTTGATGTGTCCTCGTTGTTTTCACGGAGAAGTGGGTTTAATGAGGTCCTTCCCCGCCATCTGCAAGCTCTCTCTCCCCTCTCGTCCCACCCTCTGCAGAAATTCTCATACTTCTTGCTGGGCCGTTCTTCCTGCCTAGACCAGAGCTCTGTGTGTACCTTGGGGGTACATAGGACTTGTCAAGGACTTGATATAAAATTAGATATGGGGCATTTGGGTTTGGATTTCTATTGGTATAACCTGAATTCACAGAGACCGTGGAACAGATGAGTAGGACGGTTCGTGTTTAATTGTCTGTCTCTCCCACCTTCTCACTCTAGTTAAAGAATGCACTTTTAACAGTTTTTAATGATCTTACTTTTTATAATTAATGAATACTTACCAAGTTGTACAGTACTTTTGTTTTCATCAGCTGTGCACTATAGATAATTATAATAATAGCGCCATCAACAACTCAATTTGCTAACTTGGTGAGCAATAGAGGCTTTGTAAGCATAGAAACGTCTTATTTAAAGTTCCGTGGGGAAGTGAAACGGAGCCATTTCCAGAAGAAAATGGGGTGAAATTTTCACCTGTTCACGTAGAACTTGTTCATTTTTTTTTCCAAAGAAGAATCTGGGTCATGTTACGAGTGATGTAACAGTTTCATTTTAAATCATTCATTTTTTTTTCAATATGCCATGAATAAAGTGTTTTGGAAGTACTGAAAAGTCTGATAAAACATTTCGTGGCCACTTACATAGAGGCATAGTTCTCGTAGGGGACAGAGGACAAAAGGGCGGAGGGAACGCTGGCCTGCGCTTCGGTCTCTCCTCTCCCCAGCATAAATAACTTCCCCCTTCTGTACAAGTCCAAGGATGGGATGTAAACATGGAGATGGGAGCAGGGACAGCATGGGGGAGGAGCTGGCTTGACTTCAGCAGAAAAAAAAATGCAGGCGGGACAGAGGCAATGTCCTAAAGGAGGGGGAGAATGTGAGGCATCGATCGGATGGCCTGTCCCCAGCGTCCCTCCAACCTCATGTGGGACGTCCATTCAGCCACGGTCAGGCCTCGGGAAACACAAGACTTTCTCCGGAGTCAGGCGAGAAAAACCAGCAGCAGGAGAGGGCCCAGGGTCAGTGGTGGTTGTCACTAGGGTGATTATTTTCTCCGATTTCTTTCTCCTGCTTTCCTAATTTTTAGGAAACAGACGAGTAGCACTTGTAAAAAATTTACGACACAAGATGGAAGTCAAAACTGGCTGCGAATGGCAGGCTCCGCCCTGGGCTTAGGGCCCCAGCATTGCTGCTGATGGTTCACATTAGCTGCAGGGTCTGGAGGGACTCATCTGGTTACTTTCTCCTTCTCTGGTTCTTTCCTTCAGACTTATGAAAACTTTCACTTTACAGGAACTTGTTCTGGTGCGTGAGTCTCCTTCTGACTCGCAGGTGCTTGGCCCTCGGGATCCTGGCTCTGCATCTTCCCGCTTCTTCGTGCTTTGGCACACCTCCAGGCTTGGGAGCTGCTGTGGACTACACATTTTTGTCCCCATCGATTTATATGTCGAAGCCCCAACTCCCAAGGTGATGGTCTCTGGGAGGGAGTTAGATGGAGACACGGCCCTGTGGGTGGAGCCCCCGTGATGCCATCAGTGTCCTCCACCTAAGAAGAGGACGAGGGACCAGAGCCGTCTCTCTCTCTCTCTCTCCACGATGTGAGGACACAGCAAGAAGGCGGCCACCTGCCAGCCGGGAAGAGCGTTCTCACCAGGAACTGCATGTGCTGACACCTTGATCTTGGACTTCCTCCAGACCAGGAGAAAGGAATGCCTTGTTTTGAGCCACCTGGCCTGCGGTGTTTCATTATAGCAGCTGGAGCTGAGTTGGACAGGGGTTGCTGGTCGCCGAGCTCCAGCATCACCGTGGTGGTGGGGCAGGGCAAGGGGGCTTCAGACGGGGCTGGGACTCTGCAAGGTGGTACACACAGAACATCAGAGATATATTCTGAGGTGAACAATTTTGCCTAGAGTTGAGCCTTGAATATTGCCTCAGGCGGAATGGCGAGAAATGTGAACAGCGTTAGGGAGAGTAGAGAAGTGCTGAGAGACAGCCGTGAGCGGACTTAGAACAAGCTTCCCGAACTTCCAGGAGGGGAAATGCTACACAAAACTTCTGAACTTTAAAGAAAAAAAAATTTAAGAGTGAATCTCTGACAGGATGTTAGTCGTCGACAAAAACCCAACTTCGGAAGTGCTAGGTTAGAGAATATTTTCTGCACCTTGCAAGCATTCAACCAACCAGTATTTATGGAACACCTATTATGTGTACAAGGAGCTAGGGATAGACCAGTGTACAAAACAGACAAATAGCTCCGCCTTCATGGAGTGTGTTTGCAGGTGGAGAAGATGGACCACAGACGAGTAGTGCATTAGGATGCCAGATGGTGATGAGTGGTGTGGAGATAAACAAAGCAGGATAGAGGAGAAGGAGGACCAGGAGGGAGGGGTGCTTTGTCGTTTTAAGGAGAGTGACCAAACAAGGTGACATCAAAGCCGGGGAAGGAAATGAGGGATCCATCCACATGTGGACAGCTACGGGATGAGCATTTTCGCTCCGTGCAGCATCTGGTGCAAAAATGGAGATAGGGCCACATCTAATGTGAGACCGGAGCGGAAACGGAACCCAAGGGGCGGGCGATGGGATGCTACGTCGTAAGGTCACCGAGGTCAGCGGCAGACAAACCGCGTGGGTCACCGCGGAATCGAGTGAGAGGTCACTGGAGGATTGGAGCAGAGGAGGGGCACGACCTCGTCTTCACAAGAGCATGTGCCTGCCAGGATGAGGATGCGGGGTGGGAACCGAGGGCAAGGACACTGGTCGGGAGGCTGCCGAATGCTCTTGATGAAGGTGTCTTGGACCAGGATGGCAGGGACGGAGGTGGTGAGAGATGGTCATACATGAGACCTGTCCCGAAGGCAGAGCAAATAGGGTCATCGATAGACTGGATGTGGGCAGATGGGAGTTCAAAACGACGCCGAGTTTTTGACCCACGCAAGAGAGAAAATGAAATGTCCGTTGAAAGAGACGGGGATGACGGTAGGAGACCAGAAGCTCAGTTTCAGTCAAGTAAAATTTGACTCGTCTCAAATAGGGCCTAACTGAATGTTACCCCAAAGACTTGGAAACTCATGCCCGAAAAGATATTCACACACCGCTGTTCACAGCAGCATTATTCACGGTGGCCAGGATGTGGAAGCAACCGAAGTGTCCTACGATAGATGATTGGATAAAGAAGCTGTGGTACATATACACAATGGAATATCACTCAGCCATAAGGGGAGATGAAATACTGCCATTTGCGACAACAGGGATGGACCTCGAGATAATCATTGTAAGCGAAATAAGCCAGACAGAAAAAGTTGAAAGTCACATGGTATCAGTTACATGTGGGATATAAACCTAAAAGCAACAAATGAACAGGACAGAGACTCCTGGACATGGACTATAGACTAATGGTTACCAAAAGGTAGGGGATGGGAGGCAGGGAGGTAGACAGGGTAAAGGGGGGTCAAATATGAGGTGACAGAAAGAAATCTAAATATGGGAGATGTAAATATACATATGCCTTACTGTTAAAGTGTACAGCTGAGACTTATTGGATTTCATTAGCCAATATCACCATTAAAAACAAACAAAAAAATAAATACATGTAAGAGCTAAAAGCATGCCAGTTCTAGAAGAGCATATAGGAGAAAATTATTGTGACCTTGGGTTGGGCAAAAAAATGTTAGCTACAATCCCAAACGCATAATCGTAATAGAAAAAAAAGTGACAACTTTGACTTCATTGAAATGAAAAGCTTTTGCATTTCAAAAGACATCATTAAGAAAATGAAAAGACATGAGATTTACTTGGAGACAATATTTGCAAATTATATATCTGATAGTGTGCTCGTATCCGGAATATATAGAGAACTCTTATAACTCTATAGTAAGGAAAAGAATCCCGTTAATAATGAGTAAAATTTAAACAGGCGTTTTACTAAGAAGATATGTAAATGTCTAATAAGCATATAAAAAACCCCTCACTATTATGAATCACTAGAGAAATGCAAATTACAAGCACAATGTAATACTACTATACACACACTATAAAGGCTATAATTAAAAACAGATAATAACCAATTGTTGGAAAGGATGTGGAAAAACAGGAATTCTCCTAAAACTGTGGGTGGGAAAGTAAAATAACACAGCCACTCTGTAAAACAGATTGACAGTTTCTTGTAAAGTTAAGAATAAATTTATCATACAACCCAGAGATTCTAATACTTCCCAAGAAGAACAAAAACATATGTCTACACAGAGACAGAGTGTTGCAAACGTTCATAGCAGCTGTATTCGTAATAGCCCCAAACTAGAAATAATCCGAATGTTTATCAATAGATAAATGAATAAATAAAAATGTGGTATATCCATACAACGGATAATTGCACAATAATAAGAAACAGAATGTGGGTGGGTATATGCTACGCCATTTACGAATCTCAATAAACATGCTAAGTGAAAGCAGCCAGACACGGAACAGTATTTATGGACGTGTCTAGAAAAGGCATACTTAGAGGGCTGTAAAATAAAGCGGTTGGCCTAGGGCTGGGAACGGGAGTGGGGATTAACTTTAAATGGGCCTCGAGGAATATTGGGGTGATAAAACCTTCTAAAACTTGACTGTGGTGACGGTCGACACGGCTACGGATTTACTAAGAATCACTGGCTTGTGTACTTACGACGGGGGAATTTTATGACAGGCAAATTATACTTCACTAAGGCCATTACAAATGCGAGTGGTCTTATTAGATATGCAGAAGGGGATAGGGGATGCTCCAGGGGGCTGTTACATTTTGTCTAAACGAGGCTGGAGCTGGACATGGAAGTTCCTGACCGGACCGGTCACACACGTAATATCTATAGGATAGACCTAAGAGTCTTGAGATGACCAAGGGAATGAGTGATGATAAGGAACAGGGACACAGCCTGAGTTCGGGGCGACCCGGCACTCAGGAGTTGGGGACATGAAACAGCGAGGAGCCTGAGGGGAACAGCCAGCGGGGAGAATGGAGCTCCCCGAGCACAGGACCAGCAGGGGAGGGAGGGGGCTCGTGGGACGCTGCGGAAGGTGAGCGAGGCCATTGGCAGGGGTGCATTCACTGGGCATCGACAAGGACGATTGTGACAGGCAGCGGGGATGTGAGGCAGGCGGGGCAGGTGCGAGAGTGGAGACAAAAATGGCAGGGACCACGCTGGGGGGGAATGTTGCCATAAAGGATTTTTTTGGGAGACGCCTTTCCTTACAGCTAATAACGATGGTGTGTATGTTTTGTGTTATTCGTGCTCTTTTATGAGATGGTCAGTCAGTCAGGTGTGGCCAGAGAGGAGAGAGGCTGAGGAAGCAGAGTTCGTCACACTCCCAAGGCCTGGAGCCAGGAGGCGGGGCCACACGGGGCCACGTGGGAGGACCCCAAGGTGGTCGGGATGCAGAAGATTGGAAGAGGGGGAGCTGGGGCCGTGGCCTTTCTCTGGGGTTTCCGAGGAGAAGACAGGCAGGGCAGGGCGAATGGTTCAGGACTGGCTCGTGTGGATATTCTGGGGGGCCTCTAAGCTATGGGGTGTGCAGACAGCAGAACTGCTTCCTGGGAAGTGGGGGGCCAGGCGGAGGAGGCTGAGCTGTGGATCGGTTAGTTTGCATATCAAAAGCAAGTCCGGTCTGGGCCCTTTGTCACCACTATGCCTCAGCCAGTCTCTGCCCCATCAGAAAGGTGCCTATCTGCTTGTTTTTTTTGTTTTTTTTTTTTAGGATGCCAAACATTAGGTACCTGGAAGATGAAAGCAATGATGGGCGACAACATACTGCGTATTTATACTTGGACCTTCGGCGCCTACATTCCCCAGCACATATTCTGTGACAAGGATGTTCTTCCCTTTTCTCCAGATGCTTGGGCTTCAGGATGACGTTGGAGACCCAAACCCTTTGGCCGTTAGTTCTCCGTGTTCCATGTTGTGCCCCCAACATCTGCGTCCTGGGTCGGTTCTCTCTAGGTCTGGATGGCTTTTACAATGTATGTCTGAACTAAACGGTCTTTCTTTTGCATCCAACTTTGCATTCACCAGATTCTGAACTTTCTTTTCAACCAATACTGGAAAAGTTGGCTCGGAAAGGATGCTTTAATCAGAGAAACGAACACGAGCGGATGGGAAACAGATGTCGGTGACGGAGAAATCGGTGTGCGTCAGAAACGACTTAGCATTTGCTAATTCCTCCCCGAGGAGACCGTGTGAGTGGGAGTCACGGGTGGCGGGGGCATGCGTGCACTTTTTTTTTTTTTCTAGATGTTTCTTGGACTTGGAACGAGTGCCTATGCCGTGACAAGCTTCCTTTGTTTGGAAGGTCCTGATTATGTGTATGTTTGCAATAGCGAGTCAGAAGCCAAAGCTTCCACGGCCCTTAATCAGGGCGGTGGCACCTCTGGGTGAGTGCCTGGGGCCTGGTACCTGCGTGTCTAAACACAGTCCGCCCTTGACAGCACGGGAGCCCTGTAGGAATGCTATGGCGGAGAGGAGGTCGCGGGTTCAGTGTGTGGGGTGCTGGGGTGGTAGCGCCAAGGGGCTGGTCGGGTCCACGAGGGGTCTGGGAAGTCGAGGTTCTGGACGCGGGCGAGCGGGCTTCGTGGGAAGGCCGCGGTGGGCGCAGAGGTGGGGGTCGTAGGGAAGCCTACTGAAGCCAGAGCGTGGCCTTGAGTAAAAAAGCAGAAAGGCCAGCCTGAGACCGCCGTTCGCGCAGTGACCATGGCTTGTCCAGTGCCGTCCGAGTACCAGCGCTGTGCTGGGCAGGGCTGAGGGTCGGTCTCTGCCCTCAAAGACTTCTCGTCCAGTGGGGAGGGGGGCGGGGAGTCTGTGCGCCCCGAAAGAGGTGCAACGCCCTTCCTCCCTCGTCACCTCATTTCCTCTTCTCCTTTTCGCTCTTTCTCTGTCGGCCTCTCTGGCCCTCCTCGCTCTCCTCAAACTGTCCACTCTTGCTGTAAGGACGCCTTCCTCATCTCCTTCCCTCTTCGGCTCCAACACGGTCCACTGGCCAGACCTTCCCCGACGACGTGTAGTAAAACACTGTCCCCTCCTCTCGCCCGCCTCCAGCCCTGTCCAGTGTCGTCTTTATCTTCATAACGCTTTTCATCGCTGGCCACACTGTCTACTTCTCCTGTTCAGTTCGCTGGTTTTCTCTTTTCCCCTCTCATCCCCCACCCCCCAGCTGGACTCTATAAATGCTGCAGATGTATGAAGGCATTCTATTCTTGCCCCCGATTTTGCAAATAAAGGCACTGAAGTTTAGGGGGGTGGGGGAGCAGGCGGAGCCTGGTGGTACCACGCTTATCTGGCACCGACGGCTGCATCCTGAGTGCCGTGCAGTCACGTGCATAGATAAAGAGCCGGATGGAGAACTTCCTTTGCGTGAGCCCCAAAGCCCGGGAAGCCTCAGGTGGTCACGGGACATTCGGAGGCTGGAAAGCGGTCGACCAAGAGGCAGGGAGGTTGGAGAAGAGTGGAAACTCGATGGGAGGGGACCAGACTGCATGGGGTCTCAGACCCCGGGACACATGAAAGCGTGTGGATTTCATGCAATGCTTATTATAGACTTCTGAGGCGGAAAGGGATACAAAGAGTTTTAAAGAAAGATGAACGTGGTGGTTTCAAAATGTCTGTGAATTTTTTTTTCAGTCCATCTCCCTTTAAAAGGCGGAGCCTAACCTCCCTCCTCGTGAATGTGGGCTGGACTTCGAGACACACTCCGACCAATGGCAACGGTGTGTGGTTTCCCAGGAGAGGCCGCGGAAGAAAGACATGGCTGCGTCCACCTTGCTCGGGATGCCCTGTTCTCAGCACACCCCTGTGTGTTTTCAGTCTGTCTAGAATCTTCCTCCCCCCAGACTCTAGCACAGAGAGACCCCGGCACACCCATCTGCCTCGTTCCTTCATCATCCCCACGGAGTGCCCCGCCTAACTCCTCGCTGGGTTTCCCACGGCACGTCTCATTCCTTGGACTTGTCTGTCTCTGGCTCTCAAAACAGTGAAGGCCATTCTGCTCCCTTGACCCCGTGACCTGCTGGGCCTGACCTCTCTTTCCGACCGATGCCCGGTCACGCGGGCTTCTCATCCATCCGCTGCCCCCCCCACCACCACTCCCAGGGATGGTTCCCCTACATCTGGGTTCACCAGGGCGGCCCAAGCAGCCACAGCCTTCAGCTCCACCCAAGGCTTCCCAGATACCACCGGTCATGACCTAGCTCAGGCAGGCAAATCTCAGCGTTGTATTATTCTCCTCTCCTCCAAATCAGAGATAATACAATTTTATTTCGGGACGAATGCATTGATTAAATCTCGTATCTCTCTCTCTCTCTCTCTCTCTCTCTCTCTCTCTCTCTCTCTCTCTCTCAAACGCCTTAGTCGCTCTGCATTTTAAAGAAATATAAAAAAGAATCCACTTTGCCTCATGCCAGAGTCTTTATTATGGGCCACCCACTCTGAATTACCCTCCTCGATTATAACATACCGACTTCACTATCCGACGGTTGTGCTCTGGACTGGATTGTGTCCTCGCACAATTCCTAGGTGGAAGCCCCAGCCCCCGAAGTGGCTGTATTTGGAGACGAATTAAGGGAATTAAGGTTACACGAGGTCCTGAGATGGCGTCCTGATATACTAGGATTAGCGTCCTCGAGAACAGAGACCCCAGAGCGAGCACACAGGCGGACGGCGGGCACCCACAAGCCGGGAAGGGCCGCCTCGGTGGGAACCCACCACGCTGGTCACCCTGATCTTGGACTTCCAGCCTTCAGAATGGCGAGAAAATAAATGTCACCCCGTCTGTGGTATTTGGTCATGGTTCCCTTAGGGCAGCCTGAGCTAAGACCAGCTACAGGGTTCCACAAGGAGTAATTTCTCCAGCATCTAGACAAAGAAGCAACTCTAGGGAGAGAGTTTGTTTCTCTCTGGTTCTGGTTTACTCCTTGGTAACAGCTCTCATTTGTATCATCTTCTTAGATGGAAACCATTTTTTTCTCAGGGTTGGAGGTCAGATGGGCTGGTACAAAGCCCCTTAATTTACAACAGTTACTTTATTCCTGCTCTGCTGCAGGCAGATAGGGTAACAACTGGGTAGCAACTGTGCAACATTTGACAGTATAACACCCTTCTCTTATCTAATCCACCTTGCACGAAAAGCAGCAAGCGAGGGGCAATCCTTTTCTCTACAATGAGCGGAGGACCCCCGAGTTCTCTGTAGCGGGAAAGAGCAGATACTGGGTCGAGGGGCCCGAGGTCCTCATTGGGAGAAGGGAGGGTGTGTGGGGGAGCGGTCAGTGCTGGGTCCTCAAAGGGCCAGGTGGCCGAGAGCCTCTCTTGACATCTGACATGTCGTTCAAGTTCACTTCGTTGAGCCATATGCCTTCCTGACTGTTTCATCCTCCTTTGGATGTCTGTATATTTGATTATCCACACCACTTCTATTTCAATGCACACTTCCAATCTTACAC